>JAJLZE010000046.1:0-12185 GCA_030571955.1 Yamadazyma phyllophila | reverse complement strand
GTCGTCTGGAACCTCATTTCCACCAGCCTTAGAAGAATGTTCAATAAACATAGATTTCTGAACTTAAAATAAACTAGCTAAGTTGAACTATACTTAATCTCGCTTTCTATAAGTATTGGTCTTTTTTTATTCTTGAAATCATCAATTATGGTGATTTTATTTTGTTTTTAAGATAGTGGTACACTTTTTTAGGTGTACAATTTTCAACCTTGCCATTGGAGGGGCCCAATTAGGAAATGGCAACCTTGTCATTTGCTCACAACTATGGCCCTTGCCATAGTCGTGACTTCCCGAAAAAGTAGTTGCAACCTTCGATAATTCGTCGCCATCGATCAGCCCCTGATTCGATTTCTGGTCGGCGCATCTTCTTTTTAGCTTCCCTTGGAACCTAATACCCATGTATTTTAGGTCATAAACTAAGTGAAAAGGTGTTGGATGGTTTTATGAATTTTGATTTTATGCTCGAGAACAGTTGAATGCAAAGCAATTTCTCAAACTCTGCGTTTGATACGACCTACGAAACCCTTGCGACTGGAAACATGCTAGGGATAAAATGTGCTCTAGGCGAGAGTGAAGAAGGAGTGATTGGGATGAGCTCTTGGTTCGTTTTGTAGAGAAAAGTGGATGGGTTGCCTATTCTCTTCGAGCGTCTCATGCTAGGAATTTGAAGTCCTAAAGCCCCCTTACATTAAGTAGGACAATAAGAGTGAGTTGACGGCATCTCTCGGATTCGGTGCAAACTGGTTTATAAATTAGAAAGCCGAATCTGATACGAACCTTGGAGAACTGCTATCCACACAGCTCATAGTGGTTTTATCCACACAGTTCATAGGTACAATCTAGACAATTTATAGCTAGAATACGAGCTATGGTTCTCATAAGTAGTATGAACTCTCCTTCAACAAGGCCAAAAATATACCCTAAGAGGTTGGGTGCAAAAAGGAGCTCCGAGACGGGGAATTGAACCCCGATCCTCCGCGCGACAAGCGGAGATTCTGACCATTAAACTATCTCGGAAATTTCTGACTGAAAATCAGCTGGAAATATCAGATTCTACAATTAGATGAATACCAGTTTATAGCAAGTTGTTTGGAGGTTATGTCGTTGTTTCAATTATCCTGTCTCAAGCAGTCTGTGATTTGTTTAATAAGAACATAATTCACTTGAAATTGTGAAATACACGTTTCTTAATCTTGATCCTTCTTTCTGTTTGTTAATTGGCCGTGCTTAGAACGTAATACCCTTAACCCATCATAATATTAACATCTTTTCCCTCTGATAAATTAGCAACCAACATCCATCCTTCAAACTCTTGAATTATATTCATAATAAAATCGGATTTCTCATAAGGATGTCGCTTATCAACGGCTGCTAAATGTCCCTGACGTCAAAAAATAAAGGGCGTGCGTGCTCAAACGTTACGAAGTTGAAGTTGTCATGAAAACTCCAAAAAAATCGGAACACCTGAAACGTTCGGTGGTCATGTACTACATAATCATAACAAATGAAGAACTAAGTATCAGCCCTAAATACCATTGGACGCTGAAATTATTATTGGTCATTATTAACCAGCGTTTGTCTAATTGCAATTGCGAAAACCGCTTGCAAAAGCGACCAAAATCGGAATGGCATTTTGTGCGCTTCTAAAGATTAAGAACAACTGTTGTTTGATATCATAAGTAAACCATGGAACAGTACTATAAAGCAGACCCGACCCTTATTGTTGAGCCCGACCACTACTCTGGTGGTGTGCCGGTTTTCAAACCTACGTATGCGCAGTTCAAGGATTTCTATAAGTTCAATAAAGCCATTAACAAATATGGCATGATTTCTGGAATTGTCAAAGTAATACCCCCAAAAGAGTGGATTAGAACTTCGGCTAGTTCTTATTCGAAAAAGAACTTGGACAATATCTGTATAAGGAATCCGATCATCCAGCAGATCAATCAATCCGGGAATGGAGTGTACAATCAGCAGAACGTTGAGAGATCTAGAAAATACAGTATTTACCAATGGAAAGACTTATCGCTTAAACCAAACCATCAACCTCCAGCTCCAAGGGGTAAAGCAAGACCCCTGAAAAATGAAACTAAGCGCTCTATGAGAACTCATAAAAGAAGTAATTCGAACCCAGATTACAACATTGACGTCTCAGAGTTTACGCCGGAGCGCTGTGAACAGCTAGAAAAAACTTATTGGAAGTCGCTTACATATGCAGAGCCTATGTATGGAGCTGATTGCATGGGCTCACTTTTCAGTAACAATCTTAAGTCATGGAATGTAGCCCATCTACCCAACTTATTGGATTTGATGGATGCTCGTTTACCGGGTGTTAATGATGCCTACTTATATGCTGGCCTCTGGAAGGCTACATTTGCATGGCACCTAGAAGATCAGGATTTGTATTCAATCAATTACTTACATTTCGGAGCCCCAAAACAATGGTATTCGATACCGCAAGAGGAATGCGATCGGTTTTTTGCATTAATGAAAGAAACCTTCAATGATGAGTACAAGAATTGTCCTGAGTTCTTAAGGCACAAGACCTTTTTGGTGTCTCCTCAATTCTTGGAAAAACATAACATAAGATACAATCACATTGTTCATAATGAGAAAGAATTCATGATAACATACCCCTATGGTTATCATGCTGGATTCAACTATGGTTACAACTTGGCCGAATCAGTAAATTTCGCTTTAGATGACTGGTTCCCTATTGGAGAAAAGACAAGCAAGTGTGAGTGTATCCTGGATTCAGTTGGGATCAATGTTAAACAATTGTATTGCAGATACAAGGGAATTGAGTATGAGGTTCCTGGTTTGATTAGTGATGATGGTGCAGAAGAGGAAGAAGAAATACACGTTGAAAAGGATGAGCCATTGCACAACATTGAGACCACCCAAACTAATAAGAAAAGATCAAGGACCTCAGCGAAGCCTACTGCCACTAAGAAACGAAGAACTGCGACGACTCCTCCTAAAACAGTGGAGCAAAAAGCCGGTACCTCAGTCTCCCAAGTTTATCAATGTTATTTATGTCCGAATAATCTTCCTGAAGTCTTGTTGAAAAGACACGAGTTTCAACTTTTGGAAACCGACTTGAAGCCATACAAAGTCCATCGTATTTGTGGTAAAACCTTTCCTAATGAGCTCAAGGTGCTGAAAGACGAGGTCGTTGGCTTGAGGTTTATTTCAAAGGCCCAAAAGAACTTGAAGTGTTTAACTTGTGGTGATAAACTGAATGGGGCATGCTTTCAATGCAGCTACGGTAGATGTTGTCGTGCATACCATGCAACCTGTTCAGTAAGAGATGGCATAAGCTTCGACTTGGATACGGACAATTTTGTTTGTAAGTTTCATTTCAAGAAATTTGATGCATGCAACAAAATTCCTATAGTTGATTTGAATCAAGGAGACTTATTGCAATTCAAGATTGATAACAAATATGGTGCCGGTGTAATTGTTCTGAATGACAAAGCACTGGAGACATTTTTGGTCACTTTATACCCACAGATGTCGGAGAGCAAAGAGGTCAAGTATTCTGATGTTATAAGTGATTCTAATATGGTCAAGTGTGACAAGCTTTTCCTTGAAGCCAAACTGTCAAGGACCAAAGCTTCGAAAAGAAAACTACCGAAGACAGAAAAACTGAAACCAGAAAAGGTGAAACGAGAGAAAACGGAACTGGAAAAACCAAAATCAGATAAATTAACACCAGAGAAAGCAAAGCCAGAAAAATCAAAACCAGAAAAATTGAAACCAGAAAAACTGAAACCAGAAAAACCGAAATCAAAGAAGGAAACAAGTCCGGATGATGGCCTTGTTACAGGCTTGGTAGAAGATAATCTCAGCCTCGCAAAAGAAAACAATTTTATCGTTGAAACAGTCAATGATAATTTCCCAGATACAAAGTTCAAAGAACTCTGGTATAACTTACCAACTTTCTCCAATGATCAAGTTGATAGGTATACTAATGACGTGAAAATCCAATATCCAAACGATCCTTTCTTTGTAAAGCAATTGAAACGGAAACAGAAGAAGGAATCTGCTGGGCTTGTCATGAAACCAAATCAACCACCACCAATGAGATTGCAATCGGTATCAGAGATCCAAAGAGGTCTCAACCCCCAGGTTCCTCAAAGTTATGTCTTGCAACCACTTGTTCATTCTGTACCAGCACCCGTACCAGTGCCTATGGTAAATGGCCAGAGCTTAAATTCGCAACCCTATCAGCCAACTTTCGATGGATATCCTCCGGCAGGAAATGTCATGACAGCCCAAAATACAAATGTGGTCCCCATCCAAAGGAAAGATCCAGGACTACCACAATTGTATAGCTTTGTTCATAAACCAGGAACACCTGTATAATAGTTCTTAAGTAATGTAATCTACGACCTTATCGCTAGTGCGAATTTTTGAAATATCCATACAAATATGATATGAAGAGGGTGATTGACTCGGACGAGGATGAGGTTATAGATGATGAATCATTCGAATTTATAGAGTCGTACAAGAGACACAACTCAATGAATGAACCATGGGTCACGAAATATAGCCCCAAAACTCTGGCTGACATATGTATAAACCCCACGAAGCTCAAGCAGCTCCGAAGTGCGATGCAAGATATGAAAAATAGCTCGAGAATACGATTGTTGGTGATCTCAGGGCCGTCTGGGAGCTCCAAGTCTACAGCTGCAAAACTACTTAGTGATGAGTTGGCCACAGGATATATCGAGTACTCACAGAACACCAGGTTTAGCGATTTTTTGAATGACTGCAAGTACTTGATAGGTAAGAATCTAAAATATATCATCGTTGAAGAATTACCAAACGTCTTTCATAAGGAGACGCTTACAGATTTCAGACAAGCGTTGAATGAATGGATCTACTTGAGACAGAAACTACCACCTTTGATTCTATGTCTAACTGAAATCGAGAGGAACTTCAAGAGTCAAAATCACCAATACTTCAACATCGAAAACAACTTGAATTCGAACACCCTTCTAGGCAAAGAATTGATAAACAACTTAAGAGTCGAAGTGATCAAATTCAATCCTATAGCAAAAAAGTTTATTTCTGCCACTATCAACAAAATTATCCGAAACGAACAAGGTTCTTTCAAGCATATTCCCAAACACGCACTCAACAGTTTTTTGGAAATCAACGAAATCGGTGACATTAGGTCTAGTATAAACAACTTGGAAATATGGCTGAGATTCTACGTGCAGGGCGTTGACTTCAAAGATGAATTAAATTACAATAGAAATACCACCATCAATTTGTTTCATGCGATTGGAAAGGTTATATATTCATCCAGCAAGTTCAGAGAATTGGGTTCAGAGGAATCAAACTGGAAAACAATAGAAGACATCATTGAGAATTTCGATAATCTCCAACTACTAAACTTATCGGTCCTAGAGAACTACACCAACCTAATACCAGATAACGAGCTCGAAGTAGCAGGTAACATTGCCGATAACTTGAGTGTTAGTGAGATCATATATGACTATTACGAGGGAAAGGATGTCATGATGCGGTCCACCCGAGTTGGATTGGATCAGTGTAAAAGTAAGAAATCGGTAGCACCATTTTCTAAGATCAATTTCTCCAAGAACTTCAAAATGATAAGGCACGCAAACAGGGTGTCTCGAATTATAAATAAAGTCAAGGACACCGAATTCAGAACCAGCTTTGACAACACCAACCTAATAGACGGTTTCTGTGTGCCATTAATATTAAACAAGAGATTCAAAAAGAATTACCACCGGATAGGAGGGACTATGCACATTCAGCTAGACGATAACATGTATGAAGAAGGAGAAGAAGAGGAAGCACATGTTCCACTAGTAGAGCTACAGAAGTTGACGCCTGTTAAAACAAACGAACCTTCAGCAGATGATCTAAGCGACCCTATAGAAGATTCTGAAGAAGATAAACCCAGGCCACTGCCGTTTGATTCAGACTACGAATTCCTGGATGAATCAGACTTTTTATAGCATGTGTATGACAAATAATTTATTTACATTCATATACCTTGAAAAGGGCCACTGGTTATCTGAATGTTACAATATATATTAACGGTCTATAAATAACTAGGCAGAGGCAGCGGTCTTGAAAAAATCTGGATCGTCTTCAATACTTTCTTTGATAATGTCCAAGCCACCTTGGAATTCACCATTGATATATAATTGTGGGAATGTTGGCCAGTCACTGAAGGTCTTTAATCCTTGTCTGACCGAGTCGTCTTTTAAGATGTCAAAGAACCCAAATCTCACTTCGTGTTCTCTTAAGATAGCCACCAATTGTCTTGAAAATCCACACTGTGGCTGGGATGGAGAACCCTTCATGAACAACATGACTGGGGCAGCCTTGGTTAATTTTTCCAATCTAGCATTCAAAGCTTCTGGGGATTCTTCTTCTTGAGGTTCAGGGGCATTTGATGATCCGTTGCTTACTGAAGGTTGAGGAGCTGAAGCTGCAGAACTTCCACCTTTCAATTCGTTTAATGCGCTTATAAACTCTTTAGGGTCAGCGCCACTTAATTCTTTCAAGATGGTGGAGTTTTTGATCAAAATGAAGTATGGGACGGCGCTGACATCGAACAAGTCACTTATTTCACCTTGTTCATCGGCATCAATAGACAAGAATAAGACATCTTTGTTATCTGGAGTATCGGATAAGGTGCTGTAGACAGAGTTCATGGTTTTGCATGGTTCTGCCCATTCGGTGTGAAAGTACAAAGATATCAAAGTATCCTGTGTTTTGGACAAAGCCGTGAACTGATCTTCAGAAGTGATTTCACTGACTGGCATAGTTTGGAGATGAGAAAGATAATTAGTAACTGGAAGATTCTAACGCGAAAATGTCAAGAAAATGTCAAGCGACAAAGTGTTAAATAGGGAAGTGGATTGAATGAGGTTCTTGTCTAGCTGGTTTTAAACAGTAGAGGTAGAGATGATGATGATGATGAATGTGTAGCAAGAGTCGGGGTGGTACTGATTTCTAAAAGGGATACTGGAGATGTTTTTCGGGATTGTGAGTTAGACATCATTATGTACAATCTGGCTATGACTTGTATGCCACCATGGTTCCTAGAGATTCGCTAACGGCGCTCAAGAGGTTTGGCCTCAAAGAATACAGACTGGGTAGGAGATACTGTAGTCGAGGAATAACGCAGTCGTTGCCCTGTTATAGTCTAGATAACTCTAAACATTGTAGCTGTAAAGTCAATCTGATGTCATGATACAACAAGGATACTTGAACCATTTGATATTCCACGAACACGGGATATCCAAACGAAGATGCAATTGAAAGGCGATGTTGTCCCAGTCAAGATTATTGACACTCCCTCTTGAAGCTCACAATGTAGTATCTCCAGACTGAGGTATCTACTGTAGTAACGTTATCTCTACGATACCGGTGGTTCTAAGTCATCTATGATGAAGATGGTCCAACAGATATATAGGACAAGAAGATGCAGAACCAAAGGTACCGTATGAACTTAGAAGCTCAGTTTTATTGGCAGCCAGTTCAGTTTGTTGGTTGAAGTTCTTCCGCCTCAGTATCACCAATTCATCGAAGAATGCTTCTTTATGATCATGTCTAAAGAACCATTCTCCTATCTGTAGTCCCGTATGAAGGGTAGGCGTGTTACAAAGTTTTTTCCAAAGAGAAAGAAATATGATAAGTCCGGTGGACTTATCGAAAGAGAATGTCTATGAAATCACAGTACGACATCTGGGAGCCCAGGCCACTGCACCACACTGGGCCAAATAATCACAATCGGACTAATAATCACAACTGTACCAAGAATCACAGCTGGACCAAATATTCCCCACCACTTCAGCACCAAATAATTCAGCAATACAAAATCCCAACATTAATCTAATGGGCAACTAAAATGGGCAACCATCATAGATGAAAAGCAGCATGCTAAAAAGGTAAATCAGAACCAACGGCCACTGTTTCACAGCACGACAAAAGGCTAAATGACGACGCATCTTGGAATGCTCCACAAACCAGATCATTGGCCGCTGATATTATCATAAGCATTATGAGTAATAAACAGTGCCGTATCGTATAGAATCCGGGGTCGTACACACCTGGGCCGCAAACTACCGGTGCCTTTTGATTGTTGAGTTTCAAGTTCCTCGGAGGCTGTTACCGGCTTTGTGTCGCTAACCCCACTTTTCGCCCGTATAGGATTATGCTGGCCGAAAAAAAATGTTGTGTTGCGGTTAAATGTCGTGCATCTGCTTGGGGTTCCCCAGATTTCACTCTAGTTGGGGCGCGAAGTCGGGGTTATATGGGAGAGGTGGAAGACACTGGAGGTATCGATCGAGTCAATGGAGGGGTGGGAGTTGGCGCAATACGTGGGGCGGTACGTGGGGCGTAGATTTGTTCCTCTGCTTGATAATGGACTAACCAGCGGTGGCCGAGATTGTACGCTGTGATTTGTTGTGCACAAAGGTATAAGCAGGACCAGGCCAAATGTCGCAGGACTTCCACCGTCGACGATTATTTTTCAAAGTTAACTTCTTACATATAAAGGATATTTGCATGACCTGGCAGTTGATGGTATTATAGATTCATATTGTATATATATTACCGGGAATTGTACCATAAATAAACTACTCAGTTACTAAACCCTTTGTAATACCCATGGATATAATTTCCTCGGAAACCGGCTAACCATTTCAATCTTATCATCTTTTAGGTTACATTATCTCAAATAGGTGATTTTTTTTTCTTTACCGATCCTCATAATCTTTTTGCGTTAAATAGCTCCACTTCCCCAGACTTTGATTTTATTACTGATTCTACTCCGAAATTATTTTTTGTTGGACACCGGATATATCCGCTTTAGCAAACTTGGACTGAAAATAATCCCCCGTATCCAATTCATTTGCTTGCGTCAATTTTGGCTTCTAATTAGCCCCGTCGTTATTTAGCCCTTCTTTGTGTGTGTGCTTTATCACCTTCAAAGATTCATTCTCCCTCCTGATTGTCGGACTTTGTGTGCGACATTTTTCCTTCTCCCGCAAAATCGCATTTTTCTAAAACGCCAGAAAAAAATTCATGCTTTCTTTGAACTACAAGAATATGGAACCCAACTACCCCAACGTTTCGGCTCTGTTTCCAAATTCGAATAACGTGTCACTGGGCCTGGCGGTTCAAATGGATGCTGGTGGCCATGCTCTGCCCGGCAGCATGTCTAATTCCATAAGTCAAAACGGTGATAACGAGGAAAGCCCTCAGGATTCAGACTCAAAAAAGAAAATCCCAGTGGAATTGACAGCTTATGGAACCACCCCGAGTGGTAAACCAAGGCTTTTTGTTTGTCAGGTCTGTACAAGAGCTTTTGCAAGATTGGAACATCTAAGAAGACATGAAAGGTCTCATACAAAGGAAAAACCATTCACTTGTGGTGTTTGTCAACGTAAATTCTCTAGAAGAGATTTGTTGCTAAGGCATGCCCAAAAATTACATGCTGGATGCGCTGATGCAATCACCCGGTTACGTCGTAAAAGTGTCAAGAAAACAGGTGAGTCCGGAGAAGCCATGACACCCACCGATGGTTCAGATTCAAAAGCTGATTCTTCGAGTAGAAAACAAAGCGAAGGTGACATAAATTTCAACTTGAATCTCTTTGATTCAGACCCTGTCCACAGCCAACTACAACAAATGCAACAAATGTCGTCAGGCATGCACTCGAGGTCCAATTCTTTACCTACGGGTAAGAATAGTAATTCGAATGTTACCAGTCCTCCAAACCACATTTTCAAGAAATCAAGAAAGAATTCAGATTTGTCAAAGCACGTTCTTCTCAGGGGTAGAGGTGCATCTTTCTCGGCTCAATCAGGGCAAAATTATGCCGTTAATATTCCTGAGTTTAATGACCTATATCCAGCATCTGAAAATGTCGAATTCTCCACTCCACAGTTGGCTCCTTCTCAAAGTTTAGACGAGCCTTCTTGGCTCAACAACTTATCTTTGATTCCAGGTATGACCAATGGCTCGAAGGATAAACGATACGAGTTGAACAATCTGGGTTTGCAATATATGATGCCAACTGTAACCATGCAAAACGACTTTAACAAGCACGGAATGCAAGGAAAAAATGAAAGTCGTGAAGAAGAGGACAAGGAATTTTATGGCTACTCTTTTTATGATATACCTGAATCCGTTGTACCTAGTAATTTCAATTCTGAATTCAAATTGAATACTATGTTAGCTCCTATAAAACAAGAAATGGAGGATGATGAAGTCTCAAACACATCCAGTACACACCCTCGTCCCAAACAAGGTTCAAACAGCCACCCCAACCAACAGAACACTTCGATGGATCATTTTGATTTGAACTTCATAAATGACATTGGCGAGTTATCTCATGAAATTGATGTCAGTTCAAAGTTCATGCCCAATGGCTACTCATTCTACGGTGACAACCCCTCAGTTTCATCCTCCAATATAGACTCTCCAAGCTATAATTCCCCAAATAATTATTTGAACCAATCACAACTATTGAACATCGAGAATACTAATAACTTGAACAATTTGAAATTGACAAACTATTCCAAGACGAAATTGTACACTCCTCATCTTCGGAATTTAATCAATAAATCATTAAGTAAGTATCCTATCAACGGGATTCTGAATCCAATAATCCCATCGAATGAGAAGTTGGAATTCTATCTCGAGTGCTTTGTTAATGATTTCTTAACTCACTTTCCGTTCATTCATGAGTCAAAATTAAGCGAGTACGAAATAATGTTAATGACATCAAATGAAGAATTTTCTAATGAAAGTTCAAGATCCTGTTTACCATTGTTGGTAGCTACTATTGGTGCGTTGTTATCCAACAACAAGAATGACTCAGAGCATTTATATGAGGCCTCAAGAAGGACCATCCATATTTACTTGGAAACAAGGAAGCAGAAGAATGAAGCTAAGAATAACAATCCTTTATGGTTGATTCAATCATTGACTTTGTCTGTTATTTACGGTTTATTCAGTGATAACGAAAATAATGTGTTTATTGTCATTAGACAACTCAACGCTTTGAATTCTCTTGTGAAAACAAGTATCAAGGATAACGCCAACAAACAACACAAGGTTTATTTCACTATAAACAAGCAAGAAGAAGAAAACTTAAATTTGAATAATACAGATGATAGTTTGTTCGAAAACCACTTCATAGATGATGAAGTTGTGTTTAATAACACAATCAATTTGCAATCACAGTCGAGAATCATTTTCATGATATACAGATTGACCAATTTCTTGCTCATCTACTATAACATTCCATTGACTTTAAGCATTAATGACTTGAACAATACTGAATTACCAAACAAACAGGATGAGTTGTATTGGAGCTTCAAGAGTTTCCAACAATTGAAAGACTGTTCAGAGAACCTCAAGCAACAAAATTTTGGAAAGCAACCGGTTCTCTATTTCAAAGATTTATTGTTGAAGATATCCAAAAACTCTAATTTGTTGAATTTCAGTAAGAATATCAATTTGAATTCTCTCAACAATTTATCAGTTTTTGGATTTCTGACTTTGATCCATGGTATCTTTGAAATCAATCAATTCAACTCCAATCTTAATACAGTCAATATTGCTAACAATTTGACCGTTTTCCTTAAAGACAGTCATTTAGGAAGCGAGCTTATTGACTACTCAATTTTAACCAATTTCATCAAAATCTCATCTATTTTGGATTTCAAGCTCTTGAAACAACAAAGTTGGTTGAAGAATCATAACGAACTTATCAAGAATTATGAAGGCTTGATCAACTCAGTAAAGATGAATGAGTTTTCGAAGGTTGACAAGATTTTGGATTATTCAGTTGTTTCATTGAAATTCTTATTGACTGATTTCGAAAAGGGTAGTAATGCCCAACTTCCACACACCAATGATGATTCAATGGAAGAGGATTTTGATGAATTGAGTTTTGAAGCACTTTTGGATGTTAAAGAAACCAATAGAATCAAATCCGATGACTTAAATTTAAGTCTTTCACAATCCGTTTTCCATATCTGTGCATTGACATCGGTGTTACTTTTGAAATACTTGAAATATCCCTTGTCAAACTATAAATTGATTTTAACCTCGAAATTTAAACAATTACTTGAATTCTTCCAAAAGGTTCAAGCCAGCTTCAACTTGAATCCAATTTATGA
>JAJLZE010000045.1:0-12550 GCA_030571955.1 Yamadazyma phyllophila | reverse complement strand
GAACTGTCACTCACACCCCAGGTAAGCCAGGTGACCCAACCACTGTTGAAGTTGATGTTCCAGGTACAGATAAAGTGTCTACAACTATTCCTTGGACCGGTAGTTTCACTACTACCGAAACAATCACTCCTACTGAACCTGGTATTCCAGAATCAGTGATTGTTAAAACACCATCCAACGGAAAAACAACCACTACAACCAACCAGGTCACCAAGACTGAAACTGTTCCTTGTGAAAGTGTGACCTCCACTTGGACCGGAGACTACACTACTACCAAGACCATTCACCCTTCAGTTTCTGGTGGAACAACTACTATCGTATGTTTGTACCCAGAAACTGATAGTGATAAATTTTTCAGAACAGAAACTTACACTGAAAATGGTGACACTATCACTACTACCGTGAGCACTCACGCTCACGGCACTGGTTCAGGTTCTAAGCAAACCTCAAGCTCTGGTCCTAACTCGAGCTCAGGTTCTGGCGAATCTGACAGTCAAAGTTCTGTTTCTGGTGTAAACGACACACCGACATCAGTCTACGAAGGAGGATCTTCCAAGATCGAGTTATTGCTCCCAGCCTTGTTGCCAATGGTGCTTCTCCTTGCTTGAGCGTGTTTTGCTATTATTTTGCTATCACCTTATTGTTTTACTTTTATTTCTATAGCACTTCTTTCTTTTTCGATGTTTTTTTCAATATATTTCAATTCAGTAGAGTTTAGTAACGATATCCACAGATTTGCCTATTCCAGAATCAGCTGGTGGTACAAAGTAACGAATTCAAACCTTGTGGATATATCATTCTTTTCAAAGTATCGGGTCTTAATCTCAGATTGTGAAGTTCATGACGCACACCGTTTAAGCTAGTACTACGCGAAGCGTGACTTTACCACAGAGCGAATTTTACACTAATTAATTTTTGCAATCAATATAACATGTCTTTACTCTAGGACGCTAGGTAACACTTTTTTAGAATATAACATCATTAGAGGATGGGTTTCAATATACAAGGAAAAAATGAAATGGACCAATCCAATCAGGTGAGAGGATCAAGTAAGATATACTGATTGATTAGATTGGTAATTGTGAGTGTAAAACAGAGCTTGTTAAAATTAGAAAAGACGAAAGAGGTGAGTCATTGAACAACGATTCTTTCGGTATAGGAATGGAAGACAGTTTACAATTTTATTAAGAAATCTCGGTGATATCTATGCCTCGTGGAGCCATGGGAATAATGGCTCTTGTTGAGTTTTCCAAGTTATACTTACATTTATAGAACGTCCAGTGGTTGATGTGAAGTCCGTTTTGTTGAAATGTATAGAGCTCAAACAAGCTATTGTAGAATTGAAACTTGAAGCTTAAACAAGGTAACGTAAAATTAACGGCATCATTACGTATCCATCAGCAATTCCATTGACTGAATCAAGAGTTAGTCGGTGATTATATAGCCCAGTTTTAAAAACATTCAAAACTACTGATTTTGTACTGAATCAGTTCAACTTTTTTTGCTTCAGTTCATCAATAGACCCATTGTATTCATTACTATACCCTAATAAGCATATCTGAAGTTCACATTTTCGATATCAGTCAAATCGTCAAAAGCATGTTTCAAGTCCTTGTCGGCTTCTGCTTTTCCTTCTGCAATCATTTTATCTTTTCTTCTATTTTCCTTCATCAACCATAATCTCATAAATATCAACATCACAATCAAAGCGGCATAGCATCCCATATGGGTACCAAAAGCTGTCAAGTATCTTGGGGCTTCTTTGGAAAGAAATACCTGAGGTCCTACGATGTTACCTGCAGCCCATCCAACGAAATTCATGGTGTTAACAACAGACTTTTTAGATTGACCAGCGACATTTCTTGAAAGTAAAGTAAGGCCCATTTTTGTCACACCCCAGATAGATATGGCTAAGTAATAACAGAATAATAAAGCCCCCGTTCTAACCTTGAATTGATGACTTCCCTTTTCATATTCTTCAAATGATACTGTCATTAATACAACAGTAGCTACAATACATAATACCACAAAAAAAATCATAAAGATAATGTTCTGAGAATATTTCTTAGACAACCAAGCAGTTGACAAGAATAAAACGATCAAGTAAGCACCCAAAACCATAGCTAAAAGTTGGGTTTGAAGCACAGTGAAACCCAAGGAAGAAATGATTATGTTGGCAAATCCAGCTAAACCAGATGTTGGTAAAGAAGTCAAGAACTGAATGAAGAAGAAACAGTATGCCTGTGGGTCTCTTAAGGCTTCATAGAGGTGTTCTTTCTTGAACTTTCTGTTTTGAAGACCAGTTTGGTTGGCCCGAACTCTTTCGATCATCAATCTTTTATCTTCTTCACTGAAACACTTAGCTGACATGGGAGAATCTGGAGTGTAAAGAATGAGGAAAATCCCCCAAACAATGGTGATAAGACCATAGACCAAAAACAAAATTTCCCAGTTCTTTAAAGCAGCGCCATGGATTAAAGTGAAACAGTATGAAAGAAGACCGCCAACGATCTGTTGACCACCGTTCATCATATACCAGAAGGCAACAATCATTGCTTGTTCTTCTCTTTTATACCACATGGAAGACATCAAAATAAATGCAGGTTGACAACAACATTCAAAAGCACCCAATAATGTACGAAGTGCCACCAAGATGGTGAAGTTTCGACCTAAAGCGTGACAAGCTAAAGTAGCACCCCAAAGAATAATGTTAGCGCACAAGTATTTGACGACAGGGACTTTTTGAATAAGCACGTTGGTTGGTAATTCAAACACCAAAACGGCAATATAGATACATGTAATCAACCAGGAATATTGTTGACCAACCAAGTTAGCATCTTCACGGATACCCATGATGGAAGCAAAAGATAGAGTACCTTTATCCAAAGCTTGCAAGAAATAGGTACCCATCATACAAGGTAAGATTTTCCAGTTAATCATTTTTTTTAATCTTTTGTCAGTTTCTTCATCGATTTCGATGGCAGCTTCTTCGATATAATCCAAGATCTGGTTATCAACTCTTTCAGGTTCTAATTCATTACCAATTTCAACCAGTTTATTTTGATACAGACCTGTTTCAACCACTCCGACATGTTGAGTAGTTTCTTTCATATTTTCCACATCTGATTCCGATGAAATAGAAGTTAAACCGTGTCTAGTCATGGTTCGATGTTTTAAGAAAACTAGGAGAAACTACCAACTCTTTATAAGTTGGAAAAGCTTCAAGCCGCCAGAACATTTTAAGGCAATATACAAACCGCGTGTAAAAGGTTTGTTGAACCTAAATGGCGTTGTAGTTGCAGATTGTTAGCCTCATCCCCCACCATCTATTCTTTTTTTGGGCCATCTTTATGTCATCCGACAATGCAACCTGTCGGCCCTTGACATAAAGGTGGGGGCGCACCCCTCTAATTAATTTATTGTTCCGACCAATTCATGGTACGCAGGGTCTGAGAAGTTGCAGTGAGTCCTTTCATTGGGTAAAGATTATGATATCCGAGAGGTTTTCCAGAATTCTGGTAATAGCCCCGGATTATGGTAGCCCTGCGTTGAAGTAACCCCGCGTGGGGTAGAGCTTCACAAACTAGTGGCTACCCCATTTGGAAATTGGTGGACGAAGTCTAACGTATTCGTTTAGGTGGCCGATTAGCTTTTTTGGCTGGTGCTCGCATGCGGTAAAACTAAGAGTTGGTAATGTAAGATTATGTGACTATAGTTAAAAGTGTAGTTAGGGAGTATACCAACTTGTGTTGAGATGAATATCAAGAATCAGCTAGCTAGATGTGGTCTGCACATTCTTTAGAAAATTGTGGAATTATGCTAAGTAGATTAATAGTTATATTGGTTAAATTGCAGGGCGCTTAAATAAAATAGATCAAACCATTAAAGTAGATTAATTGAATCAGAAAGTTCAGCCAGGTGAAGCCATCAATAAGACAGGACTATATCTAACAGATGGCCATTAGATGATCGATAAAAGAACAAAGTTCATTGGCATCAAAAAAATATTGGAAGTAAAAAAACAATCGAAATTTAGAATAATTAAGCATTAAAATTGGACTAATTAAAAAACCACTAATCAAGTATTGGTGGTTTTTAGCAATAAAGAAGATAGGGTAGTCAAGGTACTATCAATCAACACACAGAAAGATCAATTCAGATAGTATAGTCAATCAATCAAAATTAATTAAAGCAGATTGATGAATCAAATCGTGAATTCGGTCAAATAAATAATATTGGGTGAAAGCCAATATTCAAAACAAACTATTCAAAACTGAATAACCGCCTTACTTAAATTGATTATTGAATAGATTAATTGTAATAATCCAAACATAATAACCACGTTCAATGTAGATGATTAAAGATACTAACTGAATAAACGGTCCATATAGATTAAAGGATATTTCGGATGGGTGGGGGCGCAAGTCCTTAAGAAGGGAGTCGAACTCCTTGAGCGTAGGAGCACAACCCCTCCGTGGGAGCCCAACTTCCTGAAGGTGGGAGCGCAAGTCCTCGAAGGTGGGAGCGCAGAAACTTGGATAATATGCAATAGCTTTGTAATCTGATCCTCTGGGATATATCTGTAAGTCTAAACGCTGCCAGAGTTTAGAAAACCAGAAAAAAATGCTGATTCAAAATCTTTTAGACAAAATTGAGCCTCAACTCTTTTCAGAATCTAACGTTGCTAAGATATGGGGAGTTGCTCGCGAGAAGTTGAACGACCCTGAACCTCCAAGTGAGTATCCAGAGTACTCTTTCAAGAGATACTCTTACAGGCCAGTCGATTACTGGACAGCCGGGTTCTTTCCAGGGTCAATCGCAGCCCTTGTTGAAAGAACCGAGAAATACCCTCTGAGATTCCCAAAGTCTATTAATCCTGTCAAGATTGAGTTGGCTGCAAAATGGTGGGCGGAAGGTATCCTGGGGCAAGCACCAAGAACTGACACTCATGACTTAGGGTTTATGATATACCCGACTTTTCAAAGAGAGTATGAACGTTCAAAGAGTAAGAAAGCTCTTGACTGTTTAGAAATTGCCGCTAATGCTTTGGCCAGCAGATTTTGCCCTTCAGCAGGGGTTATCAGAAGTTGGGACACGGCCGTGAACAAGAGATATACATTTACAGACCTTGATTCGGATTTTATTGTCATCATCGACAATATGTGTAACTTGAACATGTTGTACTATGTTGCAAGTGTGACTGGGGATTTGCGTTTATCTACCATTGCAACTACCCATGCTGAAAACACCCTCAAACACCACTTTAGACACCCTGAATGGTCTACCTACCACGTTGTGAACTATGAAGTCAAGGACGGTAAACCAAAGGCTAAGTTCACTAACCAAGGTTACGAGGATGAAAGTACCTGGTCAAGAGGACAATCCTGGGCCATTTTGGGTTTTGCTGAAGCGTACCAGTGGACTAAAGATGAAAAGTTCTTGAACGCTTCTAAGGAAGCAGCTGCTTTCTTCTTAGACAAGCTCAGTGATGATGGTGTTCCGGTATGGGATTTTGGTGCTCCAGACAAAGATGTGAAAGATACCTCTGCCGGTATGGTCACCGCTTTGGGTTTACTCCATATTTACGAATCCACCAAAGAGGAGTACTACTTGGAAAGAGCATTGAAGCTTGTAAGTGATACTATTGACTCTTCTTATGTGGATGGTGCTAAAATCAACGCTGATTTGAGTGTCGATTTTGGTGAATACGACACCATCTTGAAAGATGCTACTATCAACAATAATCCAGACACTTTCCAAAAATTGGTAAACCATGGTCTTGTATACGCAGACTACTACTTCCTTTCCATTGGAAACAAGCTTTTAGAATTGGGATTATACAAATAGTCTCCTATAGAATAGTTGCAACTAGACTGAGTAGAGAATATATTTTCGTACTCGCAAAACTCCCTCGATCCAGCCAGTAAGAGATAAAAATGTAACGTTGTAGGTGAGGAGCCCCGCGAAAGCAGAGTCCTTGACAGCCGAGGGGTCTAATAATTATTTAGGTTATTTTTTACGTCTAAGTTAAATATGCCAATTTTAAGTGAAAATTAGAGCTTTCTCTGGAATTTCCAGAAAATTCATGATCATCAGGTCGTCGAAGGCAACAGAACCGCCACCAAGAACTAATAATTACCAAAATAGAAAAAACATTGTATTCAAAGGGTTCTTTGGAATTTCGTGTAGCTCAGCTCCGACGATTGCTCCTGAAGCCACCTATCGCCCACCAGCAACACGCCCGGCAAAAGAGACTGTTTATCCGTCCCCCGCCCACCGCGCTGAGATCACCCTCGGAAACAGCCTTGTCATTCCGCCAGGAATTTCTCCGAATCCAATGCAACCTTGTTAGTGCAAGACCACTTTCATTACGAAATTTGGACGGCCCATTTCATACAATTTGCGATACCAGCTGAACGTTGGTGTTCCGGGTTCATCGACAAAAAACGTAGCCATTACTTATTCAAGCCCTTTCAAAAGTCTAGACTGCGTTTCGAAGGTGCTGATTGTGCTTTTCATGTTTTTTAAATGGTGAATATTAATTTCCCTACAGACTTCCCGATGCTAAAGTTGTAACTAGAAAGTAAAAACTTCATCGTATATTATCATATTTCATTTATTCTTAGGGGCGTCCACAGGGACATCTACATCTTCTTCCACAGAGATAGTAGGCTTGAAGGAGACGGTACCTAATTGTCCTTTTCCTGTCACAGCTTCTTCAGCAGCGGCAAGACCCTCAGTAACATCTTCTCCAAAGACCTGGGCAATTTCTTCGAGACCAAGTCCTTTGGTTTCTGGGAAAAAGAAGAAGACGATGAAAGCTTGTATAGCTAGCCAAATACACCAAACAATGTAGTACTTCCAAGTAATTCTTTCCATAGCAATAGGGTTGACGTAGTTATTAAAGAGTCCAATAGTACTCCCAGACAATTGGTACAAGGTAGAACCTTGGGCTCTTAAGTGGTATGGACAAATTTCCATAATATATGTCAGTGCTACCGGTGATACAATATGGTATAATCCACTAAAAAGGTAGATCATGGTCACAACACCGTAACTTAATGGTTTGTTTTTGAAGTTTTGTTGTTGGCTAAGAGCGGAAAGAATGGTCCAAATGGTGTACACGAGACACATCGATAAGAAACCAGTGATAAACATTGATCTTCTCTTAAAACGGTCCACGTTCAAGCCAATGCCAACCGACCATAACAAGCTGTAAATGGTGATACCAATATTGATTTTCAATTGATCGTTTGGATCAGTGATACCAAGATTATTCAAGACAATAACCAAGTAGTAAGCAATTAAAGCGTTTCCGCAAAGTTGAACCATGGCAGGCACAGCGCATACAATAGCGAATCTTTTGAGACTTTGCTTTGATTTGAACCATTCAGTGAATTTATTGTTGATTTGACCTTTCTCTTTAGCAAGAATAGCTTTAATTTCAGCCATTTCAAAGGCCACAAGAGCAGAGTTTTCATCACCACCAGCATGATATTTAACAAATACTTGTCTTGCTTCTTCTTCTCTGCCCTTGTTAATCAACCATCTTGGCGACTCCGGAGCCCAAATTAAAATCAAAATTTGCATAATAGGGAAAAAACACTGCAAGATAGAGGGTATTCTCCAAGACCAGTTGTTGTATCTCAATTGAGAATGGTAAGGGCCCCAAGTAACGAGTGCAGCCACGAAAGAACCCAAGGGCCAAGAAGCCAATAATAAAGCAGTAATTGCAGGTCTCTGGGTTGGATAAGCTGTCTCACTCAAAAGTGGTCCGGCGGCGGCGGCCGAAATACAGGAGCCTACACCCAATAAAATACGGGCCCCGGTAAACATACCAAAATTTTGAGCAGCACCTTGAAGAGCGGCACCAACTATAATTATGAAGCAGCCAAGAAGGATGGATTTCCTTCTACCTACATAATCAATAACCCAAAACAGCAAAGGAATAGCGATCAAATTACCAATATAAAGACCGTTAGACATGGTACCCAAAATAGCACCTTTAGGATGATCAAAGTACTCCTGCCACGAGGGTAAACTTTGAAGACCATTCATACTTGAAGCATCGAAACCAGACACAACCAATGCCAAAATAGCACCAAACAAGTAAATATCTAACTTGACCAACCACCAGTGCTTGTACCATGGCTTATCAAATTTGGGAGTCACATCTTTCAAAGTTAAGATCCTATCTTCTTCGTCACTATAAAAGCCTAATTCTGAAGCCTTAAAAGTTTCATTATTTACTGTCAAGCCAGCACCCATTGTATTATCAAATTAATCAAAAAGTAGACGAAAGGGATCGTATTTATAGATCTGTCTAATTGAATGGAGCTCATACCCAAAATTTTTTCTACCCTTTATCACCTACTCTCTCTAGGACACCCGGATTATAGTACCGAAAGGTGGTGGGGGCGCATAAACCTGGGGTACGCTTACTATAATCTGGGGCAACAATATGGGCAACAATATGCTACCCCATCTGGTACATGAGGGGGCTGCAAGGTGGAGTCATGCATTGAATCGGTAATAAACTCACCATCCAATCAAAGAGGATTCGAACGCACTATTATTGTCCCGGGATCAACTCCCCCACAATTTTTTGGGTATTTACGAGCCAAAGTTATGCCATTATGTATGGAGTTGCTTGAAAGATCGTATTTCATGTATCTCTAGAAAGAATCCCTTACGGAGTAGAGACGATATAGTCGGTGCTCACTATGCTTGTTTATTATTCGCCTGCAGCTGCTAGAGTATCTGCTACTGTACCATCGTCTTCTAATGCTGCTGACTTCGAGGGGTCCCTGAGACCCCTTTTGAGAATTGCCCCTCGTGCATGCGGAATGGGGAACTTCAAATTTGGCATATTTTAAGACAGGGTTTTGTAAATGGCCGCAATTCGCGTCACCAGAAATTCTGGGATAATGTACAGGCGATTGACCAAATTTTTCCTAGTAAATATGGATGCTATTTGTTTGTGTAGAATGGATTAATGCACTCCTTTGGAAGAGGGGTTTGTGACTTCATTTTTATACCTTGTTCCTCTTCAATATCAACTGTTGGAGGCATCAATAATTAATTCTTATATTCTTGTATTCAGTCTTTTGAGCCTGAGATTCCATGCCCACACAGTTCTAACTAATTTAACTAAACCGTCTCAGTCATCCAGTCTTCAATCTTGATAACCTAATTGACTGCACTAGTATTTTCAAGCCTATCAGCTGTAACAACGAAACCTGTCTCTTATTCCCTGTTCTTATCTTGCCAATCAGGCCTAAATAGTATTGCGCGGCTGAGATAGTACTTATCTGAGATTCAATATTTCAATTGTTAAGTCTTGGTCTGGGGTTAGGGGCTTCATGGGAAATGGTGTACCGTAAAATCCCCGCTTCCACTGAACACCAAGAGATACAATATTAGTGGCAAGCATACCAGCAGAAAGCAAGGGGCGGGGGAGTTTTTCAGAGTAACGCAAACCAGAGTGAATAGGTTATCAAGCTCAATGTAAACCCTCGAAGTCTTTTTGCCGAGAGTATAGCAATTGACGGACACACCTTCGAATTTTTCCCTATCCGGTTGTTAATTATGCAAGTATGTTTTGCTATGATTGATATGGTAGCCAGTATAAAAATCCAAAATGACAGTATCGATATTAATGAACCCGGCAATGAAAGGATAAATCCAGTACGATTCAACTGAGGAACATCAAACAATTTGAAAACGTTGGTATCATCGGTTCACAAAGTTTGGGGCCCTAAGTTTATTACGGCGGGATCGATTTGATCTTCTTTTCTTTGAAACAGGGTAAGGAGCTTCACAAACTTCAACCAGATGACCTTTCTTCTTGCAGCGATTACAAAAAGGAGTAGACTGGCATTGTTTATCCTGATTCCAATTAGGGGTAATTGCAAGAGGCTCAGAAGCTAATGAAATGGCCTCCCCAAGCTCTTTGAACGAAGGTTTTCTACGCAGGTAATTCTGCATTTTGACAATAGAGTAGACCTCTGGCTTATCACAAGTGGCAACAAAAAGAGCGTAAGCATGATAGTCACTGAGTTCAGCATATTCAACGATTCGTTTAAAAATATCATATTTGGTTCTGAGATCGGAGGCCAGTTTATACTCATCCATTGTGACTTTATAGTATGAAACTAAGGCAAAAGGGCTGAGATTTTTGAAGGAAGCAACAATTTGATCAAATGTCGACTTGGCGGTGCAAAGCAATAAGTTGATGTCACGAAATAGATGTCGACTGATAGTGTCCAAAATAATGTCGTATGATAACAGATCCAACTGCTTAATGGCCGATTTTTTTAAGGTATCACAATTTTCAGCATCAGATGGAATATCATATAACCAAAGTTTTTCAAATAACTCAGGTTTTAGAAACATATAGTCAAGAAGAATTGGGGCATCTTTATATCTCATCCTAACTGCCGAATGGCAAGAGCCATAATCAAAGGGGCCAGCAAGCTTAGGTTCGAAAACACTGTGGTCAGACATAAGGGTTGTCATAACCTGTCGAGCCTTGTTTAGATGACCCTCATGGATGTAGACAGTTCTAGTACTGGTGTGAGGAACACTCATTCTTAAATATTTGCAACTATGTGAGAACTTTTGTAAACACACCGCGATTACTAATAAATGACCTGACCGTATTGAGAGGCTGTGAAATTCGAATACAAAAGAAGTTATTTGACTTCGTTAGTGTCCACCTTAATAGGCACATCTGTTTAGTCCAATAAACTACTCGACTCGCTCAAATAGACAACTGGGTCATGTAATCTGGGCCCTGATATATATATTTAAAAGTTTTAGCTTAAATTCAAGTTTGTAAACCTGGGAGTTACGTAAGCTTTCACAACGTCTCGCAGATCTGATATTTCTCAACTGTATCAATTCTGCGGTTTTGCCTCCGTCTAAATGATTCGCTCAGCTAAATCGTCAACATTTATGAGTTTTGAAACATGAAACTCATTAGGACGCAAAGTTTCTTGGATAATGCCTCAAACTGAGTAAACTTCAGATACACTTTACTACCATCCGATATTGCCCTTTGAATACTACAAAGTATAAAGCATGCATTTAGTATAGTGAATATAGAACCTGGCTTTTTGGGTGCGAAATTACTTCTGATTAGGTCGTAAAGTCCTATGAAATAGACTATGTTTACAATTCTAAGAGATTAGATTGCAGTATGGAAATTGTACTACAACTAGAGACCAGATATCAGGAAAGTTGGTATTTGACTATCGCAATATTTGAAAACATACAAACCAAATTCACATCAATTACATTAACTCCAGCAGTTACTTGAATTGTTCAAAACATGGAAATCCGATGTGAGTGTTATCATATGAGGAGAACAAGAACTAACTTAGGCCTCAATTTCATTTCTTCAACACTATCATGGTAACTTGATAAGGCTGAGGGTTTTACTACTCAGTATAGTTTGGTTGGTTGAATGTCGAGGATTTAATATCACCTTCTAATTGGGAAAGTATAACTCCCTTGAGCTATCAAGAGATATCTCGGAAAGATGTCAGGCTCATGTATAAAATGTATATTTAAATAGTATTTACAAACATAGGTACTAGTTTATGTACCAGCTAACCATTCAAGTGTTCAGCCATATAGCTGTATCTTCCTCCTGAAATTCCATGTTTCTTAACGATATCTTGAATCTCATCAACTTCCTTTCTGGTCAACTTGGCCGTATTAAAGTTTTTATCAACCCTTTCTTTGGTTGAACTAGAAGGAATTGGAATGATTTGAGTCACTTTAGGAATACCCTCGAAATTCTCAAGTCCTGAAAGACTTTCAAGATAGCTGATAGCTAAAGATTCGAGAGAAATTCCTTTCTTTTGAGCATACTCATACAAGGCATCCAAACGCTTTTTATTCTTGGAGAAAATTTCTGGAGTAAATCTTTCCAATTGACCGACTTTTCTTAGATCATTATCAGGAATAGAAGCTAAAAAGTCTGGATCAGTGGCTGCCTTGTCTGTAAGGAGACCTCTTGCAATAGGAGAATAGGCAGCAATTGGAATCTGGTGCTTCGAGGCTTCAGCTAAGATTCCGTTTTCCAAAATGTCTTGAGAAAACAAGGAGACTTCAAGTTCGGCGAAAGATATAGGAGCGACTTTAACGGCTCTTCTGATTGATTCTGCACTGACCTCGCTCAAGGCAATACCATCAATGGCACCACTATCAAGGTGTTTCTTCAAAGCGTTAAGAGAATCTTCAATAGGAATACCTGGAACGACTCTACCTGCAGCAAATATAATCTTTGGTTTAACTGGTAAGTCTTTGAAGTATTCTAAATCAGCCTTCACAGCTTGATCAATCTCTTCCGGGCTCACATGATACGACATACCCTCAAACCTGAAACCAGTCTTGATCGATACAACCACGTCTTTATCTGGTTCTTCAGCGAGGAATTCAGACATCAATTTCAAATTGGCGAATTCAGGTTGAAACTGGTAGAAGTCGGCACAGTTGAAGTACTTGACTCCATACTTGTGTTTGGCGTAAGACAAAACTTCTT
>JAJLZE010000044.1:0-13202 GCA_030571955.1 Yamadazyma phyllophila | reverse complement strand
ATTCAGATGGAGTGTGAGTGATGGTTCTAGTAGTAGATCCAGTCCATGGAGTAGTCACAGTGGTGACTGGTACGGGAGGAACGTCAACTTCAACAGTGGTGGTGCCATCGGACTCAGATGGAGTGTGAGTGATAGTCCTGGTCGTGCTTCCAGTCCATGGGGTGGTGAACGTTGGTACAGGACAAAGATCATCGTCATTGGTGCCGCTATACCAGTCGATATCACTCTTATGGGTAGTGCCATCTGGATACGTTATAGCTAAGGCAAGTGTGGCCCCTGCTGGCATACGTTGGTAGAACAAGATTTTGATAGGATAATAATGACCTGCTTCCATGTTTATCGTTCTCTCCAAAAAATTGTTGGGATCTTCCCTAGTACGAACAACCTCCATGTCTGTATTTAATTCGGAAAGCATAGGACTCTTACAACAATCAAAATCATCTCTTCCAAAGTCAATGATACCGGCATTATCCATAGGACCAAAAGTAATCTTGTAATCTCCTGTAGTGGGAGCTTTGAAATAGCCACTAAGTCTAAGTCCGAACCTCACCACATTAATTGGCCTTCCGTAGATCCTTCTACGATCTGTACCCTCCAGAATTCTTGTCTCATTAAAGTTGACATTTCTGACTCCGTATACGGTGGCACTTGGCTTGAGAGCGTCGACACGCTTCAAAAAGTTTCTGTATCTATCGGCGGTAGGATTCTGAAGATACCCAAGGGTTTCATAGTAGTCAACTGTGAGACCTCTCTCAGTGTTCATTGGGGAACAACCTTCAAGAGCAGAGACTAAGCCCACCAAACTGGCTGCTGCAACGAGTGATAGTTTCATCTTTGATATTAATTTACCTGACAATTTGAAGTGTTTAAATACATCGAACATGAACTACGTTACATATGCACGAAAAAGGAAATGAATTCGTAAGATTGGGGCCATTAGATAGGATTCAAGACAATCACACCAATAGTGATTTCTTTTGCAGCTGTAAAAAGTTTTGCGGTGTCAACAACGTTGTATAACCACACTGGGGAATTAGTTTCCCAAAGAGAAGGTCATTCGAGCACTTTAGGCAACTCTATAACTCGGCAGTAGTTATAATGTAACTCAAGTCCTAATTGATCATGAACGATGCTAACGCATATAGCATTCCGTTTGGTGCAGGGGATATACTGAAGACCATATTGGGATGCTAACAGTCTATATTCAGCGATTCCGAAGTGGGAAGGAGATCTGCATTTCCAAAAACGTTAAAAGGACAGTTCATGTTGATCTATTTGGGAAGAGATCTATCTCCATTTGAACTTTGCATTTGAACAATGGGTGAGGATCTGAAATTTATTTTTCCTTTATGTTCCTGCTCGATATAGCTTTAAGAGGGTAGTATGTGACATTCCTCCTAGTACAATGAATATGTAAATGATCAAATTGGGATTTCAATAATCTGGATTAAGCGAAAGTTGTCTGGGAATGTCATCTGCATTTCCGAAAAGGTACAAGAGTGGTGGGCACTCATCTTGTTTGGCATGGATTCAGCTTTATTTAGACTCTGCATCGAAATAGTAAACAATTATCTAAACTTTCCTGTCACTTCTTGTTAGTATACCGATAGTTTGGCCTTTGTAATCTATTTGGAAAAGTGTGGCTGGGCTTGAGTATGGTAACGGTTATACTAATTGAGGGAGGTCTTGATTAACATGACGTCAACTCTGCATTGAAAAAAAGCATCGAGGCTGAGGTAATTCAATACTTGCTGGTAGTAGAGCTAATATATCTTGACGATTTTTAGTGCCTTTGGAATCCAAAAGCCCGGATTTTTCAGCACCCTTTCGAATACTTACTTCATCATCATGCTTGTTGGGATTACAAAGAAACAACACTCACTATAACTCCGGTAGCTTCATTGCCGTAGAATAAGCCCTCTTTCTTTTACTTTGTTACGTTGTTTTTTATTATAAAAATACAGGATATTCCTTTATCTCCATGCACAACGCATATACATGCAATACATGAAAAACACGACAATTGGTGGTTTGGACGATGAAGCAGGTATATAAGAAGCTTTGCATAAACAATAGACTATTTAATTTTTACAAACAATTTGCTGGCTAAAGTTTGGTCCTCTTGATAAATGCCGTGTCTAGGAATCTAAGCATTGAATATGTATGCTGCATTCAGTCATTTAGCTTGGTTCCCCAATATTGATTCAAACGGTTCGTGTCTCACACTTTGAATATGTCAATTATCAAACAGTGTAGGAAGAACTTTGGAATTTATATACAACTGCATTTGACCAGGCCTATATGTAATGTTAACCATACTTTTGCCGTCTGGAATTCACCGGTTTCGTTCTTCTGTTATATTTAAAATATGTACCATTTAGGAGAGTGAACGTCTAAAATTTCCGTGCGCTCAAAATGGAAATTTCCAGCCATTTCTAGTACTCCAAATACACGATTTGTTGCGAGGCCCCATTAGTTGCCTGAATATCTTCTGCAGTAGTGTATGTTGGTGATACCGGGTTGTTTTACTTTGCAGCATTTCTGCTTCGGGACATAAGAGTGACTAAATAGTATCCAAGAATCTACCGTTTACTGCTGCAGGAACTTCTTATTTTAGCCTATTGTTAGCCGGAAATTGTAGATTTTCAGAGCAGCCCGTGTTGCCTGCTTACAATTACAGTTTGCAGCATTACAATGCCAAACATACATGTGACATTTGTAAGGCCGTCTAATGATTTAAGGGTCTCGTATTGAACACAATTTGCTCTTCAGATAATACCTAGCTGGTCAATTATAATTATAATGCTCTCTATCACTATAGGGAACGGTCAGTTCATTTGAAGTACTGCATCACTCCGACAAGTCACAACTAATCTGGTGGTAGGTTCAGTTCTGAGAGCAGTTCTCAGAGCATCGTCCATACTACATATAGGAATACGTAAAATTTTTTTGTATCTGCTTGACATAACGGCAGCTATAATAGTATGAAAAACTTGAATGGTGCAATATCAGGAAGTATGTACTAAGTGACAGAGCTGTTGAAGCAGGGGTTATTATCATACTCTTTTTTTAAGCAAATGTCTATGCAATTGCAATATGAGGTGAAAAAAAAAGCAAAAAAAAGCTTTAAAAATCACACAGCCAAAGCTTTTGTTTCTGAAGTTACTACCTTTATGAAAAGGATATCTAGTGGACTCTGTTACAGGATTTGAATAAAATGAGTGTCTTTTCCAGGTCTCCCCACGCATAAAATTTGAAATCTAAATTTTGCAGTCAATGCGAATTTTACACCTTTCAGTAAAATTCCTTTCATCAAGGTTATAAGGGAGAAGTCTTGTTACTGCAGAGATTAAATGATTTCAAACTATAAGAATGCCCGGATATGTTAGATGCTCTTGCTTATATGATCAATCTTAAAAAATTTGTGGTGTTGGAGAAAGCAAATAAGTCACAACTTGGTGTCAACTACAAAATGCTCCTGCATCTAACTAGTGATAGTAATGTATCCCAGTTTATTTGTTTGGGATGAGTTCCATAGGGAAAAATATATCTACATACGTCACTGCTACTTCTAGTTGTTCTTATAACGTATTAACATCGAAACCTAATATGTAAACTATGCATCTTTGTTATTCTGCTCTTCTTGATAACTCGACACTCTTTCCTTGTTCTTTTGTGCAGCATTAACTAATTGTACAAAAGCATCTGAAGTCAAGTCTTTCTTTAAATCCTTTTGTTCAGGTGCATTGGTACTCAACGACGACTTGGAAACATCGTTACGAGGGTGTGGCAAGACACTCGAGAACTTACTCCATGAATTCAATGGCTCAGACTTTACGCCCTTCTCTGCCTCTTCGATTCTAGTGTTAGACACGAGCGAACCTTCATCACTGAAAAGGTCGATTTCGCTTGGATCGTCATCGTCTTCAGGTTGAATTTGCTTCAACTTTTTGATTCTGTTATTTAACTTGACTAGCTCTATAGCTTGTTTGAACTTCGACTTTGCGTCGAATTTGGCAATAATTTGTGGTAATAAGTCTGCATCCTTGTGTTTCTTGGCAACCTCTACTAACCATGGGTCGTTAAGCAATTCAGATACCGTTAGTCTTTTATCAGGGTTAAACTGTAAGGCTTTAATAATAAATCTTCTTGCATCTTTGGAAACATCTTTCCAGTAGTCAGCATGAAAAATGACAGCATTGTTATCTTTCACTTCTTGAATAAAGTCATCAACATTTTCCGATCTAAATGGAGAGTATCCACATAATATAGTATACGTAATCACTCCTAAAGACCAAACATCACAGGGCTTACCATGTCCAACTCCCAATATAACTTCAGGAGCCGCGTATCCAAAAGACCCGGCCGACGATAAAATTTTATCTTCAGGGTTATCAAGTTTCTTAGCAATACCAAAGTCAGCCAATACCACATTCAGGTTATCTTCTGGGGTCAAGTATAAAATGTTCTCTGGTTTGACATCTCTGTGAACGATATTCTTATTATGCAAGTATTCGAGGGCTTCTAAGACCTCTACTATCACCAAAGAGGCGTCATGTTCTGTGAAACGACCCTTCTTGATAATTCTATCAAACAATTCACCACCAGTGGCCAACTGCGTAACAATGTAAAATTTATCTTTAGATTCGAACCAGTCAACAAACCCCACAATATGGGGATGGCTCAACTCCAGCAATAAATTCAATTCTTCAATAACTGCATCTTCTTTACCTTTCAATGCCTTCTTTAAAATAATCTTAACGGCGACTTCTTCACCAGTCTGGACAAGACGAGCATATCTAACAATTCCAAAGGATCCGGCTCCTAATGTTTTACCGAAAACGTAGAGGTCTTTTCTGCTATATGAAGAAGGCTGTCCATGGATTTTATTGATGAATTTCTTCAAGGAATTCCCCTTATCTGCAACGTTCTCCATGTTCGATGTAATTTAATTTCCTCGCGAAATGATCAGAAGGCGCGGCAAGTACAATTTGCGATTCCTTATCACTCGGAATTTGAAAGTGAAATTCCATTAGGTGACTTTTCAGTAATGGAACCTAAGATGTCCAAAGTTATTAAAAAACGAAAGTACAGTAGAGCTGGGTGCCTAGAGTGTAAGAAGAGGAAGATAAAGGTATGTTTTTTTCTTATTTTGTTCGGAAATGTTGGTTTTGTTTACTAACCCAATTAGTGCGATGAAGCGAAACCCAAGTGTCAAAATTGTGCTAAAGCGAAGAAACAGTGTTCATTCACGCAGTCAGTCACTTTGAATACTAGAAGTGATGCTGATAGTTTTACGGCGTCTAAAGATGATAGAACTGCTACACCCATAGACTTGGGGGATCAAAGAGATTTAGCAGCCTTCAATCCCGATTCAAGGAATAACTTCTATTCTGCAGATGGAAAACTTACGCCTCTACAAATAGCCCTGTTGGAGCCAAAAGATGTACTACAATACAACACAGATAACACGTTTGTTAATGAACAACTATTCTCAAGTGCTACGCTGCTAGCACATGATTTGAACCATTTGCTTGAAGTTGTTAACGATGACATGCCTGACTTATTGGGCGACCATCTTTCTCCGTTATCTGGGGAACATGATACTAGCGTGACGACCGACCTTTTTGACGATGAATCCATCAAGAGCTTGATCCTGGCTCTTGACTTGGTGCAAGGACATAAGAACTACCTTCGTCTATTTTATGAAAAATATTCCCTTTGGCTAATGCCATTATCGCCTGTGAGTGGACCTAAAAACTTCTTCAATAAAGTTCTTATTCACCAAGCTCAAAAGTACCCGTTTCTTTTGAATGCCATATTCTCCATGACAGCTTCTTTCGAGTACAAAGAAACCAAAAATAAAACTGACGAATACTATATACGATACTATGTCAGTTTGAGCTTGAAAGGTTTAAATGCAGCTTTCGATCAGTTTGATCAAGCGGATAAAGTGACACAGTATATTGAGCCTTTGATATTGACAAGCTTGATCTTTGTCACAGATACAGCTTCCACCATCGATGGTATGTGGAGGGATCATTTACGCGGAGCCAATAACTTGTTCAAGCAATATTTGAAGATATGTAAGCCCTCATCGCCTATAATCTTATTGGCAACCACCTGGTTCGCTTCATTTGAAGTAATCGCTGTAATGACCAACCCTGGCGGAGGGTCAATGAATAACGAGGAATTGATAGAGGATATATTGTCACCCATTTTATACAAGGATGATTGGAATCTCGCTATTCAACTAGGATTAGTGCTTCCCAATGGTTTCAATGTATTCTTGGGCCAATCATCTGCCAACGTTTATTTGTCGATTCAATTTTTGAAAGTCAATATTAAGATTAAGAAGAGTGCCAATAAGATCTGTGATTCTGATGACTTATTAGAACTATCATCACTTTTGGACAAGGCCATGAAGTTCAGCGTGGCATCCCCATCTGGCCTTATTGAACCGTCCAGTCCGTACTACCCCAACACCAATGGAGTAAACTTCCTCCCTCAGGAAGTTTATGGGTACACGAATGACATTGTGTTCTCGTGGTTTGATATTTCAGATAAAGTTCACCTCAGAGGCTTATATCTTACTTTCTTGACCAACAAAATGTATTTGAACCACCTGATACTGCATCCTGTAGTTCAAGATGTTGTTCATAAGATGCTAGACATGTGTTATTTTTTCAAGGGAGTTGATATTCCCTTAGATTCGGAACCAGACTTTGCGTCCATCATAGCCAAAAACCCAATTTTGAAAGATAGACGTTTGCTCATGTTCCACTCGTCACTTTTGAATTGTGGCTTGTGTTGTATTGAACCCATAGATCAGGTAAAGATTCGGTTGTATTTTGAAGCATTGATAAGCATAGGGTCCCGAACAGGTGAGAGCCTGTATCAAAAAATCATGGCATACTGGAAGGGTGACTTGAAGCACTTCGATTTTGTACCCTACTTGTAGTGTCGTGTAATGTGTAATATTATATAATATATATGGTTTGTAATAGATTTGTATTCATAAATCCTTATAAGGAGTAGAGTAAATTTTAGGAGGATATGGAGAATTAGAATACAATTCAAACTCGTTATACGTGTTCTGAACATAAGCTTCCAACAGCTTACAGAAGTCGATCATGTCTAATTGATCGAAATGGCCATTTAGATTCGAAATCTGTTTCTTCTTTGCCTTTAACATTTCTTCTATTCTTTCAAACCGGTAATTACACCAAGCTGGATAGTACTCATCATGAATTGATCTGGGCAAAACAGAAGCTCTGAATGAAGTCAAAACAGTAGTATCAGGTACATCAATATCCTCTGGAATGTATCCAACCACAGCACTAATTCTTTCATGGTTGGTCACTGGTTTGGTAGCCACATGCCTGACAACCCTTCCTTGAAGGAGAGAAGCGTATCCAATTTTTGGCTCATCGATACTCAATATATTTTCGTTTCCATCAATTAAACCGGTCTTTCCTCCTATCATGGCTTCATTGGTCGACAACATCAAGACAATGACAAAAGAGTTCGAGTCGTAATGCCAATCGTAGATACTTTTCATTTCCGCTTCTTGTCCAAGTTTGGCACCAACAGGATAATCCTTATTTATCAAAGAAGCATTGATGTGACTTATTTCATAGTCAAACATGATCTTCAATTTCACTCCGGCAATTTCGTCAATAATCTGCTTGACTCTGGGATGAGTCCAAGCTGCTTTTGTGAATGGAGCATAATCAATATATCCACACACCTGGAAATCCAATGCGGTTCCACCTTTTGCCGATTTGGGTAAACGGCCGTACTTTTCAAGAGCCTGTACTTGGAAAGCTTCCCATTTCATGATATTACAAGCTTCTTTGGTGAAAAGAGGGAAAGGATCTGTGACGGCCAAATCAGATATCTTGGGTACATGAGTTTTGGTGATATTCAATTCCAGCAAGGTGATTCTACGGAACTTATCATAGGCATCCTGGCTGAACAAAATATGACGTTCGGGATCAAACTTTGTGTGTGGATCAAAATTGGGCTGGTCTTCGAGGGATTGAACCAAATCTTTCACTTCCGAGTCTACAACATTTTGAGGAATTTTCAAAGAGGGCGAGCCGTTCAATACATCTTCTGTGAGCGTAGATACAAAAGTCATTGTGTGGGGAGGGTTCGGGGAATATGGATGGTTTATATGGTATTTCAATTCCTTAGCCCAAGGAATGTCCACGGAAATTGGCCGTGAAATTCTGGGGGGATACATAGTGGAACGGAATTTACCCCACGGAATTGGCGGCGGAAATATCTTATCTCGCGCTCGAGATCTAAATCTAGATATTAGACGCAGAAGCCCCGATGGAAACATTCCGTTGCATGCGGTGAATTCCGCTCCACCTTAAATTTATACCCATCCCGCAGTCGCCTACCAATAAATCCATACTAAAGCCGCCTACAACCATAGAAGACGCTGGCCATCGGACGCAGAGAAACAATATGATGTGCTCCAACGGTTTATGGAGCCTCGGAATGGCTGGCCTGTGAACCTTTTCACAATCACTTTAACCAGCAAGGGTTTATTATAAAAGCCACAAGAACACTCATGCTAGGGAACAATAATGCTAGTCGGGCGTAATTAATAGAATGACGGCGGCGCAGGTGCTTAGTAAGATTTGGAAGCCAGGATACCAAAAAGCTACCGAAAAGCTACCGCTGGAATGGCGGCAGTTACTATGTTCCGGGCGATGGCTGTGTCGCGCGCCAACGGTTCGGGTAGCGGCAAAAAAACGTCTCCATTCCCGTCAAAGCCTCGTGTCGTTCCGCCTAGTTTAAAACGTTCTACCGCGAAAGCGGAAGGCCCTCATCGCAGGGCGTGGGTGGACCATCTCCGTTCAGCCACACATAAACAAAAGTCTTTGCACGCAAAAAACAAAAACAATAATATTGAGAAGTTTACAAACACTAATTAGGAAATATGAGTACAACTGATGGGCAACTGCGTTGAGATCCGGTCACAGCCCTCGCAATAAAACTTACTTTTTACTGTCAATGGTTAGAAAGCATCCTTGGCCTTTGACGTATTTTTCATGGAATATCCCGTGTATAGATAGCTCTAAATAAAGCATACAACGGTTTTACCAAAGAACAGGTTAGCTTATACCTTGTCCGGAAATCGGGACTGTGGTCGGACCCTGTTTCCAAGACTGTTTCGCATACGAGGGGTCGGGCAATTTGTACCGCGAGCTGGGGCTATCTAGCACCAAAATGCTACTATTTTCGCGCTAAAATTATTTACTTGCAGCGTCTCGGTTGCAAAATATGTTCGTGAAGCTTCACTTGACTTTCAAAGGTGAAGGCTTTCCGGGTTGGAGCAAATGCTGTGGAGGTATTCTTGAATACTATCTCTGTAAGCAGCATATTTAATGACTTCATAAATAAGCTTTATGGGAGGTTTAGCTTGGTGGCAAATTTCTAGATAAGCACAATCACTTCTCTTGGAATCAGAATTCCGGGGTGCCCTTATTATATGTGGGTCACAATGGAGACCAATTTCGGGGCGGAATAATAGAATTTGCTAACTTGCATTTTGGTGGAACCTCTCGCACATGTCAGTATCTGCATTTATGGCACCACTTTTACAACCTAGCTTAAAGTTAGGAACGACGAGGGGAAAAAGCTGGACGCTACGCCCGTACCCCGGAACGAGATCTCAACGCCCCGAATACTGTTGTCGAAAACTCTCCCCCCGCCCGCCCCATTGTACGACATGCATACACGGCTGGCCATGCGACCGCACCCGTTGAGTCAACACAGCCGGCGTCTCCGTATTTCGCACCAGCTTCATCAGATGAGACCCTCGAAACTCAACCGCAACGAGCAATGTGGCCGCCTTAATTTGACATAGCATATTAAGCTGGAGGAGATTGACCCGCGATCCGGGCCTGGTAGCTTGAGCTCTCCGACCCCCAAACACCACCACTCATATGTGCCGTCTCTCCCTACTCTTCGGTCCTTTGATACACCCGCCCTCGTGCTGACCATCTCTTTATCGTATTACAAATGAAATGAACTTCAGAAACCGACCTCCTGTATATAATCCGGAAATTGTATTTATTGGCAAACGAACAAATTCAATAGCTTTACCGAACAGCTAAATAACTTGAAGGATATAGCATCTATCGCCCTCAAATTGCACCAAAGTGTCCGGATATAGTACCCACATATTCCGGGAATATACTGGTATCAATTGCTAAAGAAACACCAGCTTTTTAACCAACATATAAGCGCCTACGGCCTATTCCAATCATCCGGCGGAAACGGCGCGTAACCAGATTACCGAAGTTAGAATTTTTTTTTCCGGTAATTTATTTCAATCATATATAAAGCCAGTTCCCTCAAATTTGCCAACTTAATTTGAAACTTAACCATGTCTGAAAGCGGTAAAGATTCTTCTAATTTTGAAGACTCCCACTCCATTGAGGATTTTGTCGGTAACACCGAGAAGGCGGTTGATCCTCATCAAGACCACGATGACGACTCCATCGCTGAGTACCAAGGTTTTGATGATGCCGCCAGTGAAAGTATTAGAGATTTGGCCAGAACTATTTCCCACCAAAGTCACGTAGGAAGCGTGACCGAGTCTGCTCAAGACCTTGTTCGTTACTTGAGTCACATGTCCCAAGTTCCCGGTGTGTCGCCTTACAGTGATGGGGTGGACCCAAGATTGGACCCAGATTGTGACGAGTTCGAGGCCAAGTTCTGGGTCAAAAACTTAAGAAAATTGAGAGACAGTGATCCTGATTACTTCAAGCAATCCAGTTTGGGTATTGGTTACAGAAACTTGAGAGCAAGAGGTATTGCAACCGATTCTGACTACCAGCCTACTGTTCTTTCTTTCCTTTGGAAGACGGCTGATAACCTTAAAAGTAAATGGATCAAACCTGATGACAGCAAATATTTTGATATCTTAAAGCCTATGGACGCTTTAATGAAGCCTGGTGAGGTTACGGTTGTTTTGGGTAGACCTGGTTCTGGTTGTTCTACTCTTTTAAAGACCATTGCATCTCACACTTATGGGTTTGAAGTTGACCCTGAATCCAAGATAAGTTATGATGGATTAAGTCCAAATGACATTATAAATCATCACAGAGGTGATGTGATTTATTCTGCTGAAACGGATGTCCATTTCCCAAACTTATTGGTTGGTGATACTTTAGAATTCGCTGCCAGATTAAGAACTCCACAAAACAGAGGTAATGTTGATAGAGAAACATATGCTAAACACATGGCTGCTGTTTATATGGCCACTTACGGTTTGTCTCACACCAGATTCACTAATGTTGGTAACGATTATGTTAGAGGTGTTTCTGGTGGTGAAAGAAAGAGAGTTTCTATTGCCGAAGCCTCTTTATCTGGTGCTAATATCCAATGTTGGGATAATGCCACTAGAGGTTTGGATGCTGCCACTGCATTGGAATTTATCAGAGCTTTAAAGACATCTGCTTCCATCTTGGAATCCACTCCATTAATTGCTATTTACCAATGTTCTCAAGACGCCTACGACTTGTTCGACAATGTCTGTGTCTTGTATGAAGGTTACCAAATCTTCTACGGTAAAGCTAATAAGGCCAGAGCCTTCTTTGAAAACATGGGTTTTGAATGTCCTCAAAGACAAACCACTGCTGATTTCTTAACTTCTATCACCAACCCTGCTGAAAGAGTTATCAAGCCTGGTTTCGAAGGAAAGACTCCTGTCACTTCAAAGGATTTTGAAAAGTACTGGAAGAATTCTCAAGAATATGCTGAATTGGTACAGGAAATCGAAGACTACTTTGAATATTCTGAAAAGCAAAACACCAAGCAAGCTTTCCATGAATCACATGTTGCCAAACAATCCAAGCATCTTTCTCCAAAGTCTCCTTACACTGTTTCTTTTGCAATGCAAACTAGATACATCATGTCCAGAAATATTTTAAGAACTAAAGGTGACCCATCCATTACCATTGTTTCGGTTATTATGCAAGTTGTTATGGGTTTGATTTTGTCATCTGTGTTTTATAATTTGAGTCAGAAAACTGATTCTTTCTACTATAGAGGTGCTGCTATGTTCTTTGCTGTGTTGTTTAATGCTTTTGCTTCTTTGTTGGAAATTATGGCCTTGTTCGAAGCCAGACCTATTGTTGAAAAACACAAGCAATATGCTTTGTACAGACCTGCTGCTGATGCCCTTGCTTCTATTGTTACTGAATTACCTACCAAGCTTTTTATGTCTGCTGGTTTCAATATCACCTTCTACTTTATGGTTAATTTCAGAAGAAACGCCGGTAGATTCTTCTTTTATTGGTTGATGGGTTTTGCATGTACTTTGGTTATGTCTCATTTGTTTAGATCCATTGGTGCTGTTTCAACGTCTTTACCAGGTGCTATGACTCCTGCTTCTGTCTTGTTATTGGCATTGGTCATTTTCACTGGTTTCGTTATCCCTACTCCTAAGATGTTGGGATGGTCTAGATGGATTAACTACATTAACCCTGTTGGTTATGTTTTCGAATCATTGATGACTAATGAATTCTCTAGCAGAAGATTCGGCTGTGCTCAATACGTCCCAACTGGTCCAGGATACGAAAATGTTCCTCTGACTTCCAAAATTTGTGCTGTTGTTGGTGGTGTTGCTGGTCAAGATTATGTTGAAGGTACTGATTACTTAAGACTTTCTTATGACTACAGAAACACCCACAAGTGGAGAAACTTTGGTATTGTTATTGCTTATGTCTTAGTCCTTTTGGTGGTTTATGTTATGTTGACTGAATTTAACAAGGGTGCTATGCAAAAGGGTGAAGTTGCCTTATTCTTGAGAGGCTCTTTATCTAAGCGTAAAAAGCAAAGAAAGACTACTAGTGATGTTGAAAATGGTTTGGCTTCAGAAGAAAAGTTAAGAATCCAAGATGAAATGGCTGCTGAAGGTAGTTCTGGTTCTAACGTGGATGCTAAGGTTGAAAAGAATGAAAACACCTTCCACTGGAAGGACTTGACTTACCAAGTTAAGATTAAGACTGAAGATAGAGTTCTTTTGAATCACGTTGATGGTTGGGTCAAGCCTGGTCAATTGACTGCTTTGATGGGATCTTCTGGTGCTGGTAAGACTACTTTATTGAACTGTTTATCTGATAGATTGACTACTGGTGTTATTACTGATGGTTCAAGAATGGTTAACGGACATG
>JAJLZE010000043.1:0-18368 GCA_030571955.1 Yamadazyma phyllophila | reverse complement strand
CCCAAGACCCCTACACCCACCCTATGCCCAAGACCCCTACACCCACCCTATGCCCAAGACCCCTACACCCACCCTATGCCCAAGACCCCTACACCCACCCTATGCCCAAGACCCCTACACCCACCCTATGCCCAAGACCCCTACACCCACCCTATGCCCAAGACCCCTACACCCACCCTATGCCCAAGACCCCTACACCCACCCTATGCCCAAGACCCCTACACCCACCCTATGCCCAAGACCCCTACACCCACCCTATGCCCAAGACCCCTACACCCACCCTATGCCCAAGACCCCTACACCCACCCTATGCCCAAGACCCCTACACCCACCCTGCGCTAGCTGTATTGCCATATAAAAAGTCCCCTTTCTTTCACTTTGTTGCATTATCTGGTTTTTTCAAAAAATACCGGAAACAATTTTAGCTCTACGCATGAACCAGATCAAAAGTCGCATAGAGATGCAATACAATAAAGCCACGATAATTGGTTTGGATTATAAAGCAGACATATAAGAAGCTTTGCATAAACAATAGACTATTAAATTCCACAAATAATTCGCTGGCTAAAATTTGATCTTTAGAAAATTTACTCGGCGCTTTAGGCATTGAAAGTGTGTGTTATCAGTCATCTGGCTTGCCGTATTATTATCCCCGGCGGTCCATGGCACACTACTCAAATGTGTAACTTAGCAGAGAATGTTAAAAAACCTCGGAGTCCGCCTGTAGCGATAGTCACTCAGACCCACGGTTCATGTTGAATGAATCTCCTCAGCCTGGAATTAAGCAGTTTCGTGCTTTTGTTACGTTTAAAATAAGAGTTTCCACGTTTAAAAAAAATCGTGTGCTCAAAATGGAAATCTCCAGCCTTTTTTAGGCCCGGCGACACTCGAGTGTCGCGAGGCCCAGTTAATTGCCTGAATTTCTAATGCAGTAGTGCATGTTTGTGATGTTATGGTTAATTTGTTTTAGGGCTTTACTACTTTTGGACTTAAAAACGACTAAATAGTACGTAAAAGTTCTACCTGTTACAGGATCACGGTCATTTGGGTCCATTGTTGACCAAAAACTGTATATTTCCGAGCAGTCTGTGTTCTCTACTTGCAATTAAATTTTGTAGCATCACGACACGAAACATACATATGACAATTGTGAGGCCGTGTAGTTTCCAGTTTTTGCTTAGCTGATCGTATCACCATTATCAGAGGTAGCAGGTAGTCAGTTTAATACCATGTGGTTCCAACAAGCTATAAACGTTGTTCAAGAAGACCATTTATACTATATACCGGAGGACCTAGTTTTATTCTGTATTAACTCGCGTTAATATCAGCTGTAAGTCCCTGATATATGTGTCATGTTTTAACTTCCATTCAAACAACTCCCCAACAGACCTTCCACAGAATTGTCCAAGACTAGTGCTAAGATAAATTACACCCTTAATCAATGAAAAAGTGTGAATTTGACGCTCTGAACCATTTTCAAAAGACGACTTTATTGAAGAAAAACAATAGCAGGTTTCGGTTGTTCATAGTATGAAAAGTACGTTCTTCAACTACGCCGAAGAACAATTTTTTTGGTAATACTTTATTCATTACCCTGTAGGTTCTTTTTTTGTAACCAAAGACAAAAAAATTGCTGTGGAATCAGCATGTAAGTACACTTTCCATTAAAAGGACTATATCATAGGAAGAGTGATCATATATAGGATATGACCAGCAAAATGATTTCGGGCTCGCTATGAGTACCCCATTCTCGCACACTAAACCGCTCAGACCAAACCTAAACAAGTGGGTTCGGAAAAAGAGTACACGATGGGAACAAATAGTATATTAGTAAGTAGAAAAATATCTAAAATAAATAGGGCGATATAACCCGGCTGAGAGGGCGCCGACTAAAATACCGGACACCCCCCTTCTATCAAAATTACGCGGCTTTGAATACCCAACGAGAATTGAACTTCGAAAATAACCTTTAAAAGATCTTGAAGTACAATTTGTACCGTATAAGTGGTATGTTTACCCGATAATATCGAATCTTAAATGACATTTGATATCAACACTCAATCAACCTAACCGTACTGAAAAGTAAATCTCTTTCCCTTGCCAACTATCCTTGATATCCACCACATGTCACCTTGCTACTTATGGGCTATTAGAGATTTCACTTAATGACGTGAGGTTAGATTGAGAGGGTTCAAATATGCACTTTTCGGGGTACAGGATTCTCCTCGCTAAAATAACGTCAGAAGCCAGTGATGTCCTTATCTGACTAATCAGCTATCTAGATAATTAATTCTTAAAAAAGCTGGACGATGTTTTCAGTAACTCGACCAAGGGGGAATTGGCTAATTGTAATTACAGTTCAAGTGTCAGGGTTCCTTACTCTGATTGATATGAACCACAGATCATGTATAGGAATGATACTTGTAATAGAGCAAGTTCCTATAAACACCAGAATGCATCAATCAAAGCTTAACAAACTTGTGGTTAAATAGCCCAGCTTGAACCTCTTTTGGTTACACCCTGGAACAATATGTCTTTTTAAGACTCTATTATCAATTAAGAGATATACTGAGAACTTCAGGAAACACTTTTGTGAAGCGATAATATGTCCTGTTCATGAGAGACTCACTTTCACTGCAAAACAAAACAAGTTCATAACAGTAGTCCCTATCTTCATCAAATCTTTCATTAAAATCGCTGGTTTCCATGATACTTTCAAGATCTTCGTCATTTAACAATTGGTCAATCATAAGAACACTGTCTGTGAATACAAGGGGGTGTTCAGTCTTGAAATCATAAACTTGGCCGAAATGCACTCCAGGAGGTTTGTCTTTATGAAGAGTAGCCACATTCATTAAAACATAGCAATAGAGATTATTATCAATAATTCTGCTATACTCCCCCTATCAGCTGGATTAAACTCATGAACATGAAGGTACTAATCAACACGTAAGGCCGTTTCATGGTAAGATGTATCAATGATTTTAATACAAGCCAACGCGACTCCTGTAGCTAGATTGCGCGGCTTAAATTTAAATAGTGAGAATTTAGATCATTAAAAATAGCTCAGTTTGAAATCTTGGAAAGATCTTGAAATACAGCTTGAATTGTATGGCTGGTATAGTTTCCCGATTGTATCAAAGTGGAATTCCATTATCTTCAACACTCAATCAACCTAACTGCGTTGAAAGGTAAATCCTTTCCTTTTGTGAAGTAACCCTGATACCTAGTTTTCCAGAGATACAATTGAGGTTTCAATTGGTGTCTAACTTCAGGTATTGCGTAAGTAGTCACTCTGAGTTTACATGTTTCGAAAAACTTAAGTAACTGCTGGAACTAATGTACTTGATGCGAATATGGTATCATATGTGCTCAACGCTGCGATAACAAAAATCAGCGTACCTACTACTATTTTGCCGAGTTATAACACAATACCTACGATACAGTCTATTCTCTCAGAACTATCAACGGAGTAGGTTGTTGATATTCATCTCAACACTCACAAGTATAAAAACACGACTTTGTCGTGGTGAAAACTCCAATTTGGATTTGCGTGTGGGAAATCAAGTTTATTTCAACATAGGGCGATCAAATCACGAAGAGCACCCACTTTGAGATATAAGTAGCTACCAATTCCAACATTTCTTGCTGGGATTGTTGGAATTATCGGACATCCCTCACAGTTACCAATATTTTCACACGAGTCCGGATTTATGGCCAGCTGACCAACTCCCAAAGAAATAAAACCTTGCCACTCACCTCCATGTGTCAAATTCATACACCACTGTCCACATAAATGCTCATGTTTTTGGAGCCATTTTTCTATAGTACCCGCAATTGTCTCCCATTGAGCTATCTTTTCACGATCATTTCTAGAAGGATACGGAACTATCTCTGCAACCTTTATGTGTACAATATGACCGCTGCCATTACGCATTACCAACTCAGTATACGTGTTACGACCCACTTTTAGTTTTTTAATAGCCTTTCCAACAGCGGTACCAGCCCATTTGGTGAAACTGTTTGCTAACGAAGAACAGATGCTGTTGGGGATATTATAACCACAAATCATGTCATCAGCGCTATTGTTACTGCTTTCGTCAACAAATTTATCAAATGTTGAAAATGTCCCACCTGTAGCATTATATTCAGCATGAAGTGGGGTGGCGAAGTACTCATCGTCCATCACTTCTCTGTAATCACTGTAGCCGACAGTCCTACCCCTACAATCGTACCATGCAGTTTCTGCATCGAAGGGGTCAACAAGTCTTACACAATCAGAAAATCCTTCAAGTTCGTACAACTCAGTGAATGAATAAACCAAGCTTAGTATCCTTATCAATAGTATTATGCCGATGATCATTACGACACTCAATATGTAAAAGTATTGCAAGGAAGACCTAGGTATCTAAATATGGTGCTTTTTCAGGAGGTCTAAATCCTCGGAACAGCGCACAAAACTTTGTGTCTCGAACCTGTACACTTTATTCTGGCGGTACTTTTCAATAAAAAACAAAAAGCACTTGGTAACTGGATTTTGACCGTCATTTCCACATTTCAGCAAAGTTTCAATATACGAGATGGTGTCTTTGGTGGTGGTACAAATTTTTCGTTCCGAGAGATTAAGCATTCGGCACGGAGATTAAGAAATTTTCTTCAGTTTGAGACCTTAAAGGTAAAAACCCCGAAGAATAGCTATGGGACAAGATATAAAGACTAACAGACCTCTTGATGGACATTATACTAGCTTCTTCATAGTTCCGAGCTCTGTACCTTTCTTCGCAAACTTGATTAATGCCCCAACAGTTTGTGTACTCTCGTATGCGAAGGTTATGAGAGGTACATAAACTCTGAGCGGATAGACAGACAGACCACAAAATACCAAAAAATAATGCACGGTATGCTTTTGAATTGGAACCGATGTCTTGCTCACTTATCATAGAACTCCTAAAGATTTAGTCAAGCAAAAACAAAGTTCTTCTGAAAAAGTCACATTGACTTTGCAACATCAACTACCTTTACCTCAAATTGGAGTATTAAATCAGAGAACCAGGATAACCATACAGTATGTTACGATTCTAATCAAGGAGAGCAGCATTCAAAACTATAGGCACTTCAAATAGATGGCTACGGAAAAAACCTAATAAGACTGTCAACATCCCCACCCAGCGTACAGGGGAGTATACTGCCTCAAGCATCTTGAGTAAAAATTGTAACATAAGTTAGCAGAAATGGAGGCTTCGTGTTTAAGGTTTAGAGTTGGATATGCCGTAAACTGAATTTAGTGCCTTAAGAGCTCCGAAATGTGCTTAATACGCAGAACTCACCTCCCTCTGCTAACAAGGTTCAGTATATACACAGGTTTAGTAGGATCAAATGAAACATTTATTTGTGTGAATGGTATACCCTACGCGAGAGCAAGTCCAGCAAAATACAACAAACAGTGCCAAAAACATAACATCAAAACTAGATAAGATTTTCATCTCACAGTTGGTTTCTCTTTTGGCGCTACTCCATTTCTCTTAAATAATTGCTTATCTAATGTAATGTAGTGCTCGAAAAAAACCGTGCGACTCTTCTGTCACTGTTATTTACTTCAAGAGACTAGCCTCGAGATCAAACAAAGAGCAGGATGGAACGAATTGCACCGACTCAATTCCATTCAGCAAAGTAATGAATTGGGTATAGGTTATTGTAGAAACTCCATTTTCACGGATGGGGCTTCTCTCGTTATCAATATGAAGCAGTTCCAAGCCTGGGCTTACGAGTAAAATGCCGATCGTCAAAACCCTGTGGACTAAAGCAACGAATAAGACTGTCTTTGGGGCATTTCTTTTCATAGTGTAGCCACTTTAAGAAGGTCTAATGTAGGCTTCGGCAATTCATCAGATATTTCTACAGGACCATTGCTGGCCGCTTCGAGCAACATCCGGCTCTCAGGAATACATATCGAGTGATGGATAATTTATGTTGTTCACAAACATGACATGAATTATAAGTACCAAAGTTACAAAGTTATCCCTTGTAGTTCAAATCACCTGGCAGAGTTGCAACCAATTTAGCGGCATTGAGAATTCGAACAGTTCCCCAAAGGGATCGAGATTATAAATGAATGATGATAACTATTAGCACGCTATTTTGAACACGTCATACACAATACCCAATAACATAGCTTAAGTAGAGTATTGAATCAATGAACCACAAGAATGCCCATTTAAAGGTGTATGTACTATACAAATTTGTCATCTGTTAGTGTAAAGAATAATATTATGATGCCCGATGAATTTTAACCTCTGCTTTCGATTCTTCATTAAAAAACTGTTTATTGGGCTTAGTCATTCACCCCCATCTCTAGCAGCTACTCTCTCCTCTTTTAACATGACTGAGCCTGTTGAAATCACTGTCCCCTTTAGAGTAGAGTTGAAGAATGATGAAAAAATGCAAGAAAAAAAGAGAACGATGCATAAATTATATATTCAATGTCTCCATGATAGTAGTCAGGGAAGCTACAAGACCCAACAGAAATACACAGGACTAAGCTCGAATGATTTCCTAACCATTGAGTTGAGCAGCCATACGGTCGTTATATCTACCACCAACGACTTTGCCATCGACAATCTTTTGTAACTCTTCAATGTCATCCCTGGAAAGTTTTACGAGATTTGCAAAATTCTTATCAATTTTCTCTTGGGTAGATCCTGATGGAATTGGAATCAATTTAGTAACTTTAGGAATACCCTTAAAATTCTCGAGACCCGATAAACTTTCGACATAACTCAAAGCTAAAGACTCAAGTGATAAGCCTTTGGATTTAGCAAAAGCGAGAAGTGCATCTAATACGGGCTTGTTCTTAGCGAAGATGTCAGGGCGGAATTTATCTAAATGTATAGCTTTTCTGACATCCTTTTCACTGATGGTGCCCAAAAAGTCAGTATGCTCAGCAGCAAAATCTGTCAATAAACCTCGGCATAATGGGGAGTAAACAATAATCGGGATACCATGCTTGGATACTTCAGCTAAGATTCCGTTTTGAAGAATATCCTGGGAGAACAATGAAAATTCAATTTCAATGGCAGAAATTGTAGCTGTAGCTACAGCTTTTTTGATGGACTCGATACCGACCTCAGATAAAGAAATACCATCAATAGTACCGTTAACCACATGCTTGTTTATGTAACCGATAGTCTCTTCGTAAGGAACTTTCTTATCCACTCTTGAAATTTCGTAAAGAATCTTAGGCTTTACAGGAACATCTTTAAAACTGTTTTGAATGTTTTTGATTGAATTGTCAATCAGCTCTTCAGTACCATCAGGGCCCTTTTCAAGAGTTGAAGAACCTTTGATTGAAACGACAATATTAGGGTCCTTCACTTCAGTCAAGAATTCGGCAATCAATCTCAAATTGGTTTTGGTAGGGTCCATCTGGTAAAACTCGGCCCCATTGAAAAACTGTACCCCATACTTTTCTTTGACATATTTCATGGTTTCAATAGACTTTTCAAAGGGTTGAGGATTTGGAGTCCATGTTAAGGACATGGTTCCGAATCCTCTGGTGTCGATTTTAACTGGTGTTGTCATGATGTTTTGCTTTAATAATTGAAGGCAATGGAAGCCCTCTGGGGTATTTATACGTGGATGTTGTAAAGTCTAATACTTACATTCGTATGTCTGTATTTGGACATTCCAGTCTAAATCGTAAAATATTCGGATTTTGATACCATATGGGGAAATTGCGGTGGCTTTTCGGGCCCGCTTCGTTTCATAATTATTCCCGGCAAAATACAATGCGTAACCTCAATCTCACGGAATCCGCACCTTATGGTTCTATGGAGATTCCGTTGCCACCGTGTATTAACAACCCATATAGGTAGTCTGGCCACTGGTAATTAGTAATGACCTAGAAACTTCGCCCACCCAGTGCCATCAGTCTATGCTTCTGTTTTCAAATTTCTAATTTACGATGACGCGATTATGCATAAAATCTGCGCTTTAGTCACTTTGGTAGCAACTTTGACCACAACTATTCTTCGTGCGTGTGTAATATGAGTGCAATCTCATGAAGTAATTAATTCGGCGAATTTTATTGCAACGCCCGAACCAGCTTGGTATATTCTGTAGCGTTGAAACCCCTTAACTCCGTACTATGTTCTGACATTTCAATGGTTATTCATAAGCTGAAAGCGTGGTTTCTATTATTGTGAATGGCTGGTAATCATTGGTGCTCTACACCGATTGGTATTGAACTTGTAGCTTTGTCGAGGATACGTATCCTCATTTAAAACGAAAGAGTCAATTGCTGCAAATTTTGCGCCCTCATTAAACTAATCAGCGTTCCTAATACTTATATTCTTCAACTCTTTCATACCCTAGGTGGTCTTATCAACAATAAAATTATGAGATTATCTACCTCTGAAGCAAGTTCAATACATATTACAGGTTCGTAAATATATTTCATACACGGCATAAGGTCATATGTTCTATATACAGAAACAGTTGTGCTTACGGCTCAACTGTTGTTCTTCATTTCTCTCAACTTTGCCATCACATCAACTGGGTTTGTCTCTCCCGTGGCCTTCTGTACAACCGGGTCATCTAACCTCATGTATGGATTAAATTCAAGCTCATCACCAATGGTGAAAGCCCCAGTGATCATCTCATGTTGGTTGACATAATTACTCAAGTTCTGAATGGCCAAATTGTCCAAGATCTTACTGCTGAACTTCAAATTGCTCTTAGTATACTCATGGCCAGGATACACGCGGGTTTCGTGGGGTAAAGCAGAGAGAACTTTGTTCAAGGAATAATTCATATCTGCTGCTGTTCCTTCAAAAAACCGGCCACATCCGCTAATAAATAACGTGTCGCCTGTAAATACGGCCTTTTCATCCGTATTGCTATCATGTACATAATAGCTGATTGAGTCTTGTGTGTGGCAAGGGGTATTGAGGGCGGTGATGGATAAGTGCTGACCAAGTTGAAAAACTTCTTTATGTGATGGGGTATACGAAACAAGAGGCGAGTCCTTCCCGGCAATCACAGGCAAGTCGGGGTATATTCCGTGGAATTCCTCATTTCCCTGAGAGTGATCATAGTGGTGGTGAGTGTTGACAATTGCCTTTAAGTTGAACTTGACTTGGTGTTGCTTGAAATAGGACAATACTTCATCCGGTTGGGCAGGGTCAATTAACCACGAATCGGTGGTTTTTGAGTCGGATAGGAGGTAGGCGTAGTTATCACCTGTTCCCCATCTCATCGGGATGGCTCTGACGTGTAACCTTCTGGCGAGTACTCTGCACGATGACCTTATCGGGTTGAACATGTTTCAGATCATCAAAGACCACAATGTCGTAAAGTCGCACACTTTTAGATTGTATGTCGTAGTGTGTCGTTGTAAACTCCATGTCGTGTATGACTTCTCTTATTCTTCTAGCCTGTTTGCCCGGGTTGCACTTAAAGGGCAATTCCTTTTAGGTTGAGATTTACCACTCTTAGAATAGCTCATTGGATGTTTTCCCTTTCCATGGAAATAGAGCAAAAGGGGAAACTGCCCGCACTTACATATATCTTTTTTCATTTCGTATATTGATATAACGAATACTTTGGTTTCTGGTCTTTACCTCTTTCAATCTCTCTTAGAAGAGCGGGCTCAAGGGTGGATACATTACTGCCTTTTCTCTTTGTTCTGAAGTTCAAGTCAAGTCGTATCGCTCATGATAGTAGATAAAGTTAAAGACAAAACTTCACTATAAGCACAATCCACGTGATTTACATGGAGGCCTAATCCCGATCCGGTTCACCTCATGCTCAAAACCCAAAGCCCGGAAACATTTGTCTTGCGAAATACCTGGCAAACCACAGTTTTTGGCCAATATATGACTTCATGATGGTATTTGAAGAACATGGTACAGTTGGTAGATACTCGGAGTATCATTCCGATACTTTATATGCTGAAAAGAATTACTGCTCCCTTTATCCCCTTATAAATACGATTATTAGTTAATCATTTCATCATACCCCCAATCAGGTAATATCGCGTATAACAGTGGCTTAATTATCTTATATATCCCTTGAATCCACCAAACGTATATTTTTCTTATCAATTGAGTATGACTGGTATTTCAACAAAGCTTATACACAACAAGACAAGAACCCCTGACGTTATTCCTCCAATTAATGTATCTACAACCTTTAGATACCCGGATAATCCAGAAGAATTCACTAAAGCTTCAGAGGTGAAACTTGAAGAATTCTTCCATAGTGATAATCATATTTATTCCCGGATTTCCCATCCTAATAGTGAACTCATTGAAGTAGCCTTGTCCAAGATTTTGGACGGTCATGTCGTGGTTTACAATAGTGGGGTTTCTTCATTTTTTGCTGCTTTGACTCATATAAATCCAAAGAGATTAGTGATTGGACAAGCCTATCATGGGTGCCGTGCAATTGCTAGAATCCTTAAGAGAAACTACGGCTTAGAGATTTTGGATATCAATGATGAGTCAAGCTTTGATAAATTACAAAAGGGAGATTTGGTACATTTAGAAACCCCAGTCAACCCTCAGGGTACCAACTTTAGTATTGAACATTATGCCAAGAAGGCTCATGACAAAGGAGCATTCCTTATGGTTGACTCAACGTTTGCACCTCCTCCTTTGCAGTATCCTTTCAAACATGGTGCCGATTTCATCATGCACTCTGCTACCAAATACTTTGGTGGACACAGTGACTTGTTATCTGGTGTCTTAGTCACCAAAGATAAGAAGAGATTTTACGAATTACTTGAAGATAGAATTTACTTAGGTACCAACATTGGTAACCTTGAAGCCTCCTTGTTATATAGAAGTTTAAAGACATTTGAAATTAGAATTTTAAGACAGAGTGAAAGTGCAGAAAAGGTTGTGAAATTCTTACACGACAATACAAAGAATTTCAAGGCATTGAAAGAGGTTCATCATGGCTCAATCCAGTCTGAAAAACTTACCAATCAGATCACAAAATACTCACCAACTTTTGCAATGAACTTGGTATCTGAAGAGGCTGCTAAAAACTTCCCTATAAAATTGAAGTATTTCGATCATGCTACTTCTTTAGGTGGGGCTGAGAGTTTGGTTGAGTGGAGAGCCTTGAGTGATGCCACTGTTGATCCTACCTTGATCAGAGTCAGTATTGGCCTTGAGGATGCTGATGATTTGATTGAAGATTTACAACAAGCTTTCAAGGCTGTTGAGAATGTCATCTAACTCTTGATATTTAGTAGCCGGCTAGCACAATACACAGTACTACGTTCTTATATTCAACTTTAAAACCATGTAAAAAAATAATACCAAAAGAATGATTGATGAACACTAATAAGTCTCTGATTTACCAGATTCTTTGCCATAAGTTTAACTTTCCATCAAAGTTGGACCTATTCTTCCTATTAGGTAAGCACATCCAAAGTGATAACATTATGGTGTACAAAACGAGAAACGCTGGAAGCACTACCACAGCCCCCAATTTCTGTGCCATTAAACCAACTATGAATGGGAATACTGCTCCGCCGGAAGAACCAAATGCAGAAGCGATAGTCAAAGAAATGACTTGAATTTTTCTAGGTAATAATTCAGCCGCTTGTTTAATCATAATCGGATAATTTGGCCCAACAAAAAACCCTGTAAATGACGCAAAAATACCAGCTGCTATTATGTTAGGCATTGCCCACGTCAACCCGACTAAAATTAAGGATATCACGGAGCAGATTGCAACTCCTCTTCTAGCACCAATATACTTGTGGATTGGTCTAACTAATAATAATCTCCCGAGAGCTACACCTCCCCAAAAACCAGAAGCCACATAACCGACTGCATGGGTTCCTCCTCTATAATCTAATAAATAAGTAACAATCCAACCTCCAAAAGACACCTCTGAACCCTGATAGAAGAAAACAAAAAGAGCATTTATCCATGTCACTTTGTTATTGATGGCCATCTTGAAGTTTTCGGTAGCATCATTCGACGTGGGCTGTTCCTCTGTGTCGTCATTTTCCCACGGAGCTAAATCTGTATGTGCACCAGCAAAGGCCCAGAAGAACAGTAGGAGAATAATGGTCATAGACCCCAAAAGGATCAAGTAAAAGTAATGCCATTTGATGCCAGCACCTACAAAAGCGGTGGCTATGAGCGGTGCTACAGTTGCACCGACCCCGTAACAGGACTGGCTTATGGATAAATATTTGGACAGCTTATCACCAAACCTTGACAAAAACACATTCGCCCTAGATAATCCAATGCCTACTCCCATTCCACCAAACATGAAGGCAATAACGATTACGGGAAACTTTGTACCGCTCAGAATTAATGCATGCATTATGATTGAACAACTAGCTCCGAGACACATCCAGTGTTTCAACGTGAACCATTTCTCAAGCTTATAAGCAAGGCAGGCCACCAATATAAAACCAACTGCGTTTCCTAGCCAAATCAATGACACTAAAGTATAGTTAAGACCGTAGTATTTCTCCATCTCCGGCAATAATGCACCAGGAACCGCATCCCCTGCCCCAGCAAGAAGCGTCCAAATGGCAATGAATATAATTCTTGCAAGATTCTTGGGTGGATTTCTTGAAGTCATTGGATATTTCTGTTGGACCACTGGAGCTTCATCTCTATCAGACGTCTGTACCGTGATATTGACCATGTTAATCTCTAAATCATCACCCTTCGCATAACTTTCTGCTGGTGGCTGAATGCTGCTGCTCCCTAGTAGAACATGATGTGTATGAGCTTGTGTTGTTTCCGTAGACATGGTTGGGAAAATTCTTTCTCGGGCAGATCGCTTTTATAATAAAGCTATCTGTGGGGAAGAATATGCGGACAAATCGAAAATAATGGGCGATGTGTCCGTGTTTGAATAATCTTTCGGAGTACTTATTTTTTACCACAGAAAAACTGGGAGAGTTACGTGTCAAGGTGCAACAACATCCGGTTTGATCTACGTGAAAGAGAACGCAGCAGTTGGATAAATGGTAGGATCTCTAGCATAGATATCAGCTTATTAATTACTTTAGTGCGAAAGCAAACACCGAATCACACGATCGCCGTAACAGTAAGATATACTGTTGCGGTCTATTAGTAATCTACAATCAACTCTTGGAGACACCACAGATACGGATTCCTTAGTAGTAGCTCCCATAAATATCTCGATTAATATTTTTGATATTTATATTTAATGGTTGCAAATTTCTGTGAGGTAATTTCTATAATGTGAGAAGGGTAAAATTCACAAAATGGTATGTTTAATTCCTTTCATTTGTTGTTCTTGATGAAGACTACGTCAAGAGCAGAACTACAAGAGAACAGTTATCAAAAGATTTTTTTCGATTTTATATTGGTCTCTTTGAGCACCTCTTATTATAAATCAAGTGCACACAATTCTCGGTATTATATCGACATCAGCACGACTACTAAATGTGAAACATATTTGGCTTGAATGGAGACAAATCGGGAATTCACACAACTCAAATAAACACATTTAAATCATAGAGATTTACACGATTCAATCATTCTGCGTTTGAGATGTATTTCTATAATTCAACTGTAGAATTTGCTGAAACGACCTTTTGGTGCTCAAGCCCGCTATTTCGACTAGGACTTTTGTGACTCCATCCATAGCTTTCAACTTCTGTTCACTAACGGGATTAAGACATTGGGATTAGCTACTCTCTCTTTCAGTATTAGCTGTCGGAGGCACTAATTACTACTCGTATCCAAAGTTCAAAGGTTGGTATACGTTTCTCGTAACTATGCACATGATCTTCATTCAACAAAGACAAACGTTGAACTGCCTAGGTACTTCAGAGTTGGAAATCCAACGTTTGGAAGTTCAAGCTTGTGTGGTATACCATTACACCTTAGTTGTGCATCTCACTGGTACTTGTATACAGCCCGCTGAACTGCGCAGAACTGTAAGTCATCAATTACTGAGGAAACAGGGAACCCACTGAGGAAACAGGGAGGTTCAAACCATAGATTGAGCCAAGTATAATTCGATGAAAGAATGCTAGCCAGACCGGCAGTGAAAGATTACGCAACTGATATTGTGAAAGGACCGAAAATAGGTGAAGTCATTATTAATAACGATTCCAAGTTTGATAAAGTTAACGACGAGGAAATTTAACCAGGAGCAAAAATCACTACAGAAGAGACGGCAGTACCAGCAAAAGGCGGAGGAGGACTTATATTGCCATTGTACATAGTCAAGAGTACATATGTAACAGGAGATTATTTAAACAAACTCTAATGATCAAAAGTTTAAGCTTTATCCTGACAATGCATTAGATGACTCCAATTGAGCCCATGATGTGTTGCCCGTTTCCTCTGAAATTGGTAATTAGCCGTGAATTAATCGTGGGCTCTTGAATACGCCTTTCAGAAACGGATTTATAGAGATTATGCGTCGTAAGGTATATCGAACAAGATGTGGAACGGAGTTTAAAATCTCTCCTTCGAAAAAAAGGCTTGCTTTAAAAATATTGATGCAAAATGGGAAAAAGGGTAACAAAAAGACAATAAGCTCTTTCTTATACATATCAATGCATAAAGCAGATGCCCGCCCCTTTCCCCTAAATATCCTGTTTCGGTACTGAATTGATCAAACAGAGCTAGATAAATTACGAGCGTGTGCTACCACAAGTTTCCGTCATCTACAAGGAAGTCGTAAAATACCACGAGGTACTTTCAGACTATATCTAAATATAGGCCTTTTGCAAGCGACAAAATTCCAACAACAGCTGTTGTGCAAATCATGGTATATGCCTCTATTGACTACGTAGTTATATGGGTTTAGCGGTGATAAACCCGGTGATAAGTCAGAGATTGAACCCGTTGTGCCCAAAAAGTACTTTGGTTTGAGCACTGAATTGATGCTTACTCTACGTGACTCCGAAGGGCTAAGATGAAGGAAAGGTGAACATACCTGTTTCAATTCAGTTGTGTATGCACGTAGCCAGTAATCGCAATCAATTTTGCAGTATGCTTCTACCTTGAGACAATACGAAGCACCACCAGTTTACGTTTCCATCAATGGAGTAAGAATGGTCTGTGACCTAACATATTTTCGATAGTCTCCTAACGCTTAGCGTTGATAGTAAAAAAATTTTTACTCGACAAGGTACAACTTCTTAATGAGTGAAACTGTCTGCGGAGAAGAGGCTTGCAGGGTGTATAGAAGCATGAGAGATTTATAGAAAGGCTAGATTCTACTAAAGTTTATCTATAATGTACCATCAGGAGATTTTTTAGCTGCAGTCGTAATATTTAGTAAATTTCAGGTTGCAAATCATCAACAATAAACTTTTGATCATCTTGTGCATGCGTGGGGTAAAGGACGGAGTCAACAAATTGGAATGGAATAGTGGGCTGGAAATCCCGATTCGCTCAAAGCCTTCGGATACAGTAATAGCCTAAACCGAAGCACTCAGCGGCCATGCACATAACCAAATAAGCGACACCCTTGCCTCTTATGAAGGACGTTTAAGCTTGGCTGTTTCCGGGGTTATGATGCACCGGTTCGGGAATTCTCAATCGTAGATTTTCAGCCATGCGCTTTACTCCTCCTCCGGCACCCTTAAACCGCTTGATCCGAGTAGAGCTGTTTAAACCATTTCGATAAGTGTTAAATTTCCGTGGTTTGGAATCGACAAATCTAATCTTGTTTGTTGAGTCCGAACCGTGTTTGTCAAGAAAACTAGTTTGACGTATCACGGGTTATATCAACGCGGACCATCTGGCACATCCCTGTCTAGATTTGAGAAACACGGTTGGAATTCTAGAGATCGCTTAGAGTGACTTCATTTGTCCGTTTGAAGCATGGAACAATGGGAGACACTTTTGTAGCAGAAATTATTAGCCTGGCACATGTTTACCAGCTTCGTATTTCCTGAATAGTATACGAGGACGCGAAAATGCAGAAAATAGGGCTGGAGTTTCACTTCGTAAAAACCCGACTTACTATATTAGGAATTTAGCTTAGTCGAGGATTTCACTAGATGTATTTTCTAGATAAGACAGATTGGTGGCTGACTGAGGGGACACAAGGATGCTGAAGACAAAAGGGTGCTGATCACTCTCCCGAAGCTTCTTGGTCCTAAATCAGCCAGTGTTCACGTAAGCTTTACTCGGAGTGGGACAAACGAAGAGGGACAAGTAAGACCAGGGATACCATAAATGCTCTCTAACCGTTACAAGCTGGTTAGAATCATGTTGGGCATTCCCGAGCTAACAATCAAAATCGTGTCTCTTGTCAAGAAGTACGTAAACAGGATCGGTAAGCCCCGTAGCTCTATTGTTTGTTCTTAAAAGGCGATACGTGCTCAAGGGTAGCACTTGTTCGGTTATGTACCCCGTTAGGGCATTGGTGTATTTTTGTTTAATTTCTTTGCGTCAGAGGGTTTATTCCACATACAGTACCTGGTTTAAAATTAGCCCAACACAAGTGTTGTACTGTTTACTAGCATGCAAATGACTTCACGTTTATCGAAAGATGGTCAATTGAATGCCGGGAAAAAGCATGGCTTGAGCTTTGAGGTTGCTGACGGAGCACTCGATTGATGTCTAAGAAAACGATAATATCATTAGCCAGAAGCATCAGCCACTGAATTAGCCAGCAGGATGGGGTGAATTGTCCCTGTATGTACCTTGGCGCAGATCCATTGGACAAACAATAGAGTGGAGGGCAGCTATTTTCGAGATGAACTCATCCTTTTTGAGCTAAATGCAACAAATATTTTTTAAGCACTGGGCACTGCTGTGTTAGGAAGTCTTGTTCCAATTCCTGGTGTTTGTTATATTTCAAGGTTTGTTGCACCTCAAGGGTTCTTTCACACAAGGGTTTGTTGTTTTTCGAAGCCAGTTTGCAGCCATATTAAAATTCGGAGTCGAAGTATAAATACCCAAGAGAAAGCCTCCTTCTTAATCTTCATCCCGCTTATCATACTTTAAAAGGTCAAGCAAAGATGTTTTCTTACCCTCTTAAAGTACTTGTCACGCTCGCTTACCTGCTTTTGTTAGTTAGGGCTGCTGATATCACTACTGATACCATCCAAAGAGGTACAATCTCTTTACAGCTCGGGGACTACCATATCTTTCCAGATGCTTCCTGGTCTATCATTGATAATGCCATTTCTTCTTTCACCGGTTCTTTCAATAATGAAGGTGGATTTTACCTCTCTTCCGAAAGTGGACTTATTGGTTTGACTTTGAGTATCGTTGATTTGATAGGCTCAATTGAAAACTCAGGTGAATGGGCTTTGAACGCAAAGAGATCTTTGACTGCTCCATCTTACACCTTGACCTCCAGAGATTTCTCCAACACTGGAAATATGTGGTTCGGTGGTGATGGATCTGTTGGAATCCCAATTATGACAGTCCAAGCTTCGAACTGGAGAAATGATGGTTTAATGGTCTTCTCCTTGGAAAACAGATCAAGTGGTGAAGTCATCTTGGGTGCTTCTTTGTCGGTAGGAACAGGTTCAATTACAAACGATGGTACCATCTGTTTGATCAACCAAGTTTATCACCAATCTACTGCCGTCGAAGGTACTGGTTGTATTGATGTTGGTGCCGACTCCAATGTTTGGTTAGCTGGTTCTTTGTTAGGTTTGACCAACGGTGTTGATGAAGACCAAGTCATCTACTTGAGTTCTCCTAACTCTAGTTTGCGTGCTGAAGCTGTTTCTTCTTCTCAAACTTTCACTGTTGCTGGTTTCGGTGGTGGAAATATTATTGGTCTCTCAGTTACTATCACTTCTTTCTCATATGATGGAGAAGCTTTGACTTTAACTGCTGGTCTTCTCACTACCAAATATGTTATCGGTGGTGGTTATGATGAATCTCAATTTGAAAGAGTTTCATCTACTTACGGAGATCTCGGATTGACCCTTCCAATTAACAATGCTATCAAATACAATGGTGATGTACCAAGTAACTCCACCAGTCCTGCAAGTTGTAAAGCTTGTCTTCCATTCCCAGATCCACCAGGACTTGATGAATCTTCTTCTAGTGAAGAATCATCATCCAGTGAAGAGTCTTCTTCTAGTGAAGAGGCTTCTTCCTCCGAGGAATCATCATCCAGTGAAGAAGCATCTTCTTCTGAAGCCGCATCCTCTTCTGAAGCTGCTTCTTCTTCCGAGGCTGCTTCTTCTTCTGACGCCGCTTCTTCTTCTGACGCTGCTTCTTCTGTTGGAGATGCTTCTTCTTCTGAAGCTGCATCCTCTTCTGAAGCTTGCCCAGAATGTACTGAATACACCACCACCCTCACTACTACTGATGCTAACGGTAACCCAACCACTCAAACTGGTGATGTCATTGTCACTACTGACTCCAACGGTGACT
>JAJLZE010000042.1:0-18368 GCA_030571955.1 Yamadazyma phyllophila | reverse complement strand
CAACCACTCAAACTGGTGATGTCATTGTCACTACTGACTCCAACGGTGACTTGACCACCAGCACTGATATTATTGGTGACTGTCCTGAATGTACTGAATACACCACTACTTTCACCACCACTGACGCTAACGGTAACCCAGTCACCCAAACTGGTGATGTTATTGTCACTACTGATGCTAACGGTGACTTGACTACTTCAACTGATATCATTGGTGACTGTCCTGAATGTACCGAGTACACTACTACTTTCACCACCACTGACGCTAACGGAAACCCAATCACTCAAACCGGTGACGTGATTGTAACTACTGATGCCAACGGTGACTTGACCACCAGCACTGACATTCTTGGTGACTGTCCTGAATGCTCTGATTACACCACTGGATTCACCAAGACTAACTCTGATGGTTCAGTAGTAACTGGGGAACTCGAAGTTGTTGTTACCACCGACAAGGATGGTAATCTCGTTACCGAATCCTCCGTAATTGACGAAGCCACTCTTTCCCTGGTTTGTGTCAGAGGTGACTGTTTGACTGTTACTGTGACTAAGGAATGTAAAGTTTGCACTGCTTATTCCAGTACCATTGTAACCAGTTATGAAGGTGTGACTGTGACTGTTCCTTGTGAAGTTGAAGTTACCACTGATGCTCACAACCAACCAGTAACTAGCATTCATACCAAGGGTGGTGACAAGCCAGCTACCAACGCTGGTAACGGTGACAAGCCAGCTACTAACGCTGGAAACGGTGACAAGCCAGAAACTGTTGCTGGTGAAACTCATGCTGGAAAGCCAACTCAACCAGCTGGTGGTGCTGAAGAAGGCTCTCAAACTGCTGCTCCTCAAAGCCCAGCTGAAGGTTCTCAATCCGGTGCTCCTCAAAACCCAGAAGCTCCACAATCTTCTGCTTCAATTCCTTCTCCTGCTGTTCAAGATAACGAATCTTCTGCTTCATTTACCGGAAGATCTTGGATTGTGGCTGTTATCGGACTTGTTTCTTTCATTTTTGTTTAGATCCGATGGCTTTTTTACTTCATGATTCTTTATTTCTGTTATACCATTTAGTTTTTCGTTTTTTTAGCTTTTAATTCAATATATTTTTGCAACCTTTTTGACATTTCATTCTTGTAGTGTTTCATTGCTAACAGAGTTACAATTTCAAATCGCCGGGTCGGCGGAAAGGTCAAAGTGCATGAGTTTTTAAGGTTTTCCAGTTTGTAAACGAAGTTTCGCCGCCAATAGTTGTTTTTCAGATACGATCACCTGTATTTCTTGCTTAGTATTTTCTGCCAAACAAGGTTTTGGGCAAGGTAGTTTCAACTCATTGTGGAAATTATTATATGACGTGTAACATGAGATTGGCACGTAAATCTCCAGAACGACGTGGAATGAACCAAAGAAGAGAATGGGGCTTTTTAGAAGTTTAATCTCGTGTTTAGTTGCGGCTTTTGTGAAACTATCAACAATAACCATGTACTTCCACGGTTTGAAACCGCAGCGCTGAGGATCTGAAAGCTTAACCCAATGGTGAATCCTCATTGGCTCGATGCCCACAATAACACATTGTATCATACGGCGCCATCTGCCAGTACACCGTTGGACATGACAGTCAATTGCCGCTAAATTGCATCTACATGCACTCTTGATCAAAATTGATACAACACATAGAGAAATGCGGAACGAAACGAGCACGCGAACTTAAAGTTAGCTAGACATCAATGCATTGCTCCATATGCCACAAGCTTGTAGTGTGTTTGATGCCAACAAACGCGAGGCAGAGAAGGCGAAGTCACCTCATACCCACTCCTACACATAGCTCGTAATTAGAGTTTGCTAATAATTAAAGGCTTCGTATCGAACCTTAACCGAACAGAGACAAAAAATAAAGACAAAATAGAACCACTTTTTTCTACTGGAGTAGACGGGTCCAGACAGACCGGCTTTTATGGACAGACTCCCCGAATCGTTACCATTCTTTTGTTTTGTCTTGATGGTTCATGTTGGTGATACCAAGCAATGCTTGCCAAAAATACGAACAAGCATGTCTAAATCTCGTACTTTATAGGTTATCCCACATAGATTTTGAGCCTATGATTTGTTTAGACCCTCGCTGGGAAAACGACCCTTAGCCACCTTCCCTCTACTGAGTTGAACCAATTAAAGTTTTCGATGCGTAATTCTAATTGTTTAAAGGCATTTGTAGAACGATTTTTACCGTATGGGGAACTTTTCAGGTTTGGCGCACTTAAATATGATACGATACATCCATGTGCTTTTGGTGGACGGTTGGAATGATGCTGGTATTATTTTCAAACAATGGGTAAGCGAATAAGCATAAACCGGAGAACAATCAATTATTATATTATTTAGACTTGTGAAATTAGTCGCCGTTGAACTAGTGAATTAGCCGCCAAATGTTTTGACACATCCATTACATCTTGGGCGCTGACCATCTCGGGCGCTGACCATCTAGAGGCGGCATCGAGCTGCTGTAAGCCTCGAATAAAGTTTAACAAACCTTCGATGCTCCGGCCCAACCGCAAATGGAATTATGCATGAGTTTTTAGTTGGTATCGGAAAATTGAGTTTAGAGTTTTGAATTATATTCGAAATTATCAAGAAAACCAAGATTTTCGACCCAAAATGGAAGCCAACAAAAAGAACCTCTGGAGTGTTAGTGATTTTTCAACTGCCTGAGAGTTTTGTGGCCGTAATGGTGTTTTTGTGCTCATTAAAGTAGAATATAAATGCATCCAGATCTCCATACCTTATGTTTAAATTCTTTCGTTAATTATGTGGGTGGATTTGAAGCATTTTATTACTTTAGCGCTATTATCAATTCTAGTTGCTGCCCGGGATATCACCAGCGATAGAATCGATAGGGGTGTCATCAACCTCGGCGTCGGTGATTATCATATATTACCTGGTGTATCTTGGTCTATCATTGATAATGCTCTTACTTCATTCGTGGGTTCTCTTAAGAATGATGGGAAGTTTTACGTTTCGTCCAATGGCCCATTGTTAGGTTTAACCGTGTCGCTCGCTAATGTCCTTAAGTCAATTGAAAATACTGGCGATTGGGCCTTCAATTCTTCCAGGTCTTTGACTTCTCCCAAGTATTTCTTGAGTTCTTCAAAGTTCCTGAACACAGGGAAAATGTGGTTTGGTGGTTCGACCTCCATAGGGTTTCCTGTCATGGCAATCCAGGCTTCTAATTGGGACAATAAAGGTTTAATTGTATTCAAATTAGAGAAAAGATCAAGCGGTGGTGAAGTTGTCTTAGGTTCTGCAATCGATGTTGGGCTTGGTAATATCAAGAACTCGGGTACTATCTGTTTGATTAACCAAATATATCACCAATCCACAGCTATTCAAGGAAAAGGTTGTTTCGATGTTGGTCAAAACTCTAACGTGTGGTTAGCAGGATCACTCTTGAGTTTGACAAACGGAGTTGATAAAAACCAAGTGTTTTATTTAAGTACTCCAAGCTCCACCCTTCGTGCTGAGGCTCTTTCTTCAGATCAAACATTCACGGTAGCAGGTTACGGTAACAACAATGTAGTTGGTCTTTCTTCCACAATTTTGTCTTGGGATTATGATGGAAATACTTTGTCATTGAACGCAGGTATTTGGCCACTCAACTTGATAACAAAGTTTGTAATTGGTCCTGGTTATGATGTTAGTAAGTTCAAAAAGGTGTCAACTTTGTTCGGTGATATTGGTTTGGGACTTCCAATCAACAACGGATTGAGATATACTGGTCCTGTGCCACTGGGATCTACGAGCCATGCACTTTGTAAAACATGCGAGGAGTTCCCTGAGGTCCCAGGTATTGATGATTCTTCTTCCAGTGAAAGCTCGAGTTCTAGTCAACCACCCAGCTCGAGCAGCCAACCACCTAGCTCGAGCAGTGAACCACCAAGTTCCAGTGAAGCTAGCTCCAGTTCCAGTGAATCCAGTGAATCAAGTGAATCAAGTGAATCTAGTGAAGTCAGCTCCAGCTCTAGTGAAGTGATCTCCAGTTCTAGTGAAAGCTCATCAAGTGAATCGTCAAGCGAATCATCTAGCGAGTCTAGTGAATCCAGCGAGTCAAGTGAATCAAGCGAGTCTAGTGAATCATCTAGTGAATCAAGCGAGACTAGTGAATCATCTAGTGAATCCAGTCAATCCAGTGAATCTTCAAGTGAATCCAGTGAATCAAGCGAATCTAGCGAATCGAGTGAATCCAGTGAGTCTAGTGAATCTTCTAGTGAATCCAGTGAATCCAGTGAATCCAGTGAATCTAGTGAATCTAGCGAATCCAGTGAATCTTCTAGTGAATCAAGTGAGTCTAGTGAATTTTCTAGTGAATCAAGTGAACCTAGTGAATCTTCTACTGCAAGTGAATCCAGTGAATCAAGTGAATCAAGTGAATCAAGTGAATCAAGTGAATCAAGTGAATCAAGTGAATCAAGTGAATCAAGTGAATCAAGTGAATCAAGCGAGTCCAGTGAATCCAGTGAATCTTCTACTGCCAGTGAATCAAGTGAATCAAGCGAGTCCAGTGAATCTAGTGAATCTTCTAGTGAATCCAGCGAATCAAGTGAATCTAGTGAATCCAGTGAATCGAGTGAAAGTTCTAGTGAGTCTAGTGCATCCAGTGAATCAAGCGAGTCTAGTAGTGAATCTAGCGAGAGTTCTAGTGCATCCAGTGAATCCAGTGAATCTTCTACTGCCAGTGAGTCATCTAGTGCTAGTGAGAGCTCGAGTGAATCGTCAGATCAAAGTTCATCAAGCGAAGTGTCTAGTTCTAGTGCATCGTCTACTGAATCGTCTGATGTAATAACTAGTTCTTCTGAGGTTTCCAGCTCTAGTCAAACTTCTTCCGGTGATGATGGTAATACTTCAAGCACCGTGTCTAGCGATGATGGTAACACATCTAGTGCTGTGTCTAGCGATGATGGTAACACATCTAGTGCTGTTTCTAGCGATGATGGTAATACTTCCAGTACTGTTTCAAGTGATGATGGTAACACTTCAAGCACCGTGTCTAGCGATGATGGTAATACTTCAAGCACCGTGTCTAGCGATGATGGTAACACATCTAGTGCTGTGTCTAGCGATGATGGTAACACTTCAAGCACTGTGTCTAGTGATGATGGTAATACTTCAAGCACCGTGTCTAGTGACGATGGCAATACTTCGAGCACCGTGTCTAGCGATGATGGTAATACTTCCAGTACTGTTTCAAGTGACGACGGTAACACTTCAAGCACCGTGTCTAGTGACGATGGTAACACATCTAGTGCTGTATCTAGTGACGATGGTAACACATCTAGTGCTGTTTCGAGCGACGATGGTAACACATCAAACTCAGGCAATGCCTCTTCTCAGCAAACATCCTCCAGTGAAGCATCCTCGAACGCTATTTCTTCGAGTGGAGCCTCAAGTGCCCCACCTATCAGTTCCAGTCAAATCACTTCCAGTTCAACCGATTCGGATAATCTTCTGAGCTCTATAACTGGAAGTCCATCTTCTGACAATGTTTCTCACCTGGGAAGTTCGTCCAGCACCGATGGAGAATCTAATCCTACTGGTGGAGGAAATGGAAACGGAGACAATGGTGGAAATGGAAACAACGGTGGTAACGGTGACAACGGTGGAAATGGAAACAACGGTGGAAACGGAGACAATGGTGGAAATGGAAATAACGGTGGTAACGGTGACAATGGTGGAAACGGAGACAATGGTGGAAATGGAAACGTTGACAACGGTGGAAATGGAAACGGTGACAACGGTGGAAATGGAAACGGTGACAACGGTGGAAATGGAAACAACGGTGGAAATGGAAACAACGGTGGAAATGGAAACGGTGGAAATGGAAACAACGGTGGAAATGGAAACGGTAATGGATCCGGTGACGGTAACGGTAACGGTAACAGTGGAGATGGAAACGGTAACGGATCTGGCTCTGGTAACGGTAACGGTAACGGCAATGGATCTGGCAATGGATCTGGCGATGGATCTGGCTCTGGTAACGGTAACGGATCTGACTCTGGTAACGGTAACGGTGGAGATGGAAACGGTAACGGATCTGGCTCTGGCTCTGGTAACGGTAACGGCGATGGATCTGGCAATGGATCTGGCAATGGATCTGGCGATGGATCTGGCAATGGATCTGGCTCTGGTAACGGTAATGGATCTGGCTCTGGTAACGGTAATGGATCTGGCTCTGGTAACGGTGATGGATCTGGCTCTGGTAACGGTAACGGTGGAGATGGAAACGGTAACGGATCTGGCTCTGGCTCTGGTAACGGTAACGGCGATGGATCTGGCAATGGATCTGGCAATGGATCTGGCGATGGATCTGGCAATGGATCTGGCTCTGGTAACGGTAATGGATCTGGCTCTGGTAACGGTAATGGATCTGGCTCTGGTAACGGTGATGGATCTGGCTCTGGTAACGGTAACGGTGGAGATGGAAACGGTAACGGATCTGGCTCTGGCTCTGGTAACGGTAACGGCGATGGATCTGGCAATGGATCTGGCAATGGATCTGGCGATGGATCTGGCAATGGATCTGGCTCTGGTAACGGTAATGGATCTGGCTCTGGTAACGGTAATGGATCTGGCTCTGGTAACGGTGATGGATCTGGCTCTGGTAACGGTAACGGTGGAGATGGAAACGGTAACGGATCTGGCTCTGGCTCTGGTAACGGTAACGGCGATGGATCTGGCGATGGATCTGGCAATGGTAACGGTGATGGATCTGGTTCTGGTAACGGTAACGGTGATGGATCTGGTAACGGTGATGGATCTGGTAACGGCGATGGATCTGGCAATGGATCTGGCAATGGTAACGGTGATGGATCTGGTTCTGGTAACGGTAACGGTGATGGATCTGGCTCTGGATCAGGATCTGGTAACGGCTCGGGATCCGGTGACGGTAGCGGGTCAGGTTCTGGATCTGGTGATGGTAATGGATCTGGATCAGGTAACGGTGATGGATCTGGCAACGGTAACGGTAACGGTAACGGTGACGGATCAGGTAACGGCAATGGATCAGGATCGGGATCAGGTTCTGGCAGTGGCTCTGGATCTGGTAGCGGTAATGGCGATGGATCGGGCAGTGGCTCAGGTTCTGGATCTGGTAACGGCAATGGCTCTGGATCTGGCAATAATTCTGGTGACGTCTCCGGTAATGAACCTCCTTCAGCTACTATCGATTCTTCCGGTAATTCTATCTCAAGCTCATGTGCCCTTACAGGTCTTGCGGTATTTGCAGCCTTCTTCTTCTAGTCCACCAGCCAATGTTTTAGACCAAAATGGTCGTTTTACTTTCTTCAACTTTCGAAGATCTGGTTCTAACAATCAAAGACCTTTTCATAACTTTCGAAGATCTCCGATCTTAATTTGTAATTTTTAAACGCTTTTTCATAGTTCTTGGTGTATACCCTTAATAGATAATATTTTATCAAATCGTTTATTGAATAAATCTATCCGTCTATAATCTATATACTTGCTAAGTCCAGACCTGCAACTGCTCAAATAAATCAACTCTATACTGTGACTGATTCAAATTAACCAGCACAGACTCTCTGATTTCATCCATCATGGCAGGATGACCACATGTCACAAGAGCTAGCGTACCATCTGTATTCGAGATTTCATCTCTAACATATTGCCCGATGTTTGGTCTTCCTTCAATGAACTGAATATGTGATAACTCAGCCTTGATACTTTCGACAGCAAGTCCACTTCCAGAATACTCTGACTGCATGTCACCAGAGGATTCTTTAGCAGTCAACTCAAGTGACTCTTTTTCACCTGATTCGGACAGGAGTCCAACATAGTTTGGCCTGGTGACATATATGGTGGAGTCAACTTCCAATTGTTGAAGGGCTAAAAGCTCTTGGTAGTACCACGTTATGGTTTGCCATTCTCTGACTACCCACACAAATTTGAGTCTCTTTCCTTCGGGTCTTTTCCTGGCCAAGTCAACGCATTCGGCATAGATTCCAGGAACACCATTACCACCAGCTAAGAAAACAGAGTTCTTATACTGTTTTGCAGGGCTAGTGTGTCCATATGGTCCTTCCACAGTTACAGGAATATTTATTGATCTTCCTGGAACCGAATAAAGGTATTGGTAGAGGCCATGTGACATCCCTCCCTTGACTTTAATGTACATAGTAAGATATCCGTCTTCTTGGGAATCTGAAAAGGAAAATGGATGTGATTGCCAAAAACAGGTGGGTCTAATAAAATAAACAAATGCATAACATCCTGGTTTAGCAGACCAATTCTTTGGCTTTGGAATTGTAAGCTTAATGGTTTCGTCCTTCATGAGCTCAGTTCTAGCAGAAACTATTCCGAACCTCATGATTCGAAGGAGTCTCCCGATCTTTTCTGCCACCCAAACAGCAAAGGCTGCAACATAAAACACACCCCATCCGTATAAGTCAAGGTGTTTGTATGCTCCCAACATGAAAAAAAATGCAAATAAATGATGTAATGCAAGAAACAATTCGTAACTTCTTCTTCTGAAGACCAACATGCTTTGGAACAAGAGGAAGCATCCGAAGATCGTTCCTACAATTCCCCAAATGACGTGTTTTGGTTTCATGTTCTCCTTATAGGTATGCATAATCAGGTAGTATACCGAGAAAGTGATGGAGTGGATCAACACAAGAACAGTCAATATAAGTCCTATCCACTTGTGGTATGTGACGAAAACAACGTATTTCCATCTGGTAATGAACTGGAGGATATTATTTCTCCCAGCGAATAAGATAAGCAATGGGAATACACATCCCACCGTGGTACCGGATCTAATGGCCACCTTCAAACAGATGTCGGCTGTTGCACTGGGAACAACTTTATTTCCTGGAACTGTCACCATACCAATACCGTTCAACACGGCACTCAAAAACACAAATCCAAAGATAACTACCGACTCGAACCTCGAAGGTAAAAGCATCAATCCCATGTCCACATCCTGGGATTTATGTCCCCCATAAAGAGCACGTAACGTGAAATACTTTCTACAGAGGTTAGAATAAGGGCCTGCAAACTTTGCATTCAAGGCCGGAAAAAGCACTCGAGACCAGTTGACCACAGCAGCTACCAACACCACCAAACCCCAATACCCAAGCATACCGTAGCCATAATACACCGAGACATTGTTATTGTTTCTTCTTTTTTGGTAGTAATCTTTATAGCTTTCGAAGGCGTCATAGTCTAAAACAACCGGATAATCAACCACCAGCATATGGTCGAAATTAGGAACCTCCGAAACGTTTTTTTGATGGGCCATGGCCGAAGTATAGTTGGACCAAAATGAGGCATTGGACATCTCTATACCAGCGTTCACGTGACACTGTTTTCTGAATGCATCTATGAGTTTGGGATCATCGTATCCTTTGATAAGACAGTCAGCGAAAGACCCAAAGCCCGCAGGTTCGGCACAACGACAGTAAAAATTGGTCGAATGGTGGCCATCTCCTGCCGACGAGCACACCATCGCTACTTCTGCGATGGCCGCATTACAAGCTTGGAGGGCTATGTCTATGGGATAAAAGTATTGAGGCGTCCACATGGTAGCGTGGCACACATGCAAATATAACATCAACCCCCAAACCAACTTCATGTTCGAAATGACTATTTGCAAAACAATTTCCAACTTCTCATTGGAGCTTTTATGTTGCAAAATTTACCAATTAGTCAAATAAATTTGCGCATTTTATGAGCCAAGTAAAGTTTAGATGTTGGGAGGAATGGGTAAGGGGACGGGTAAGTAGAGCTAGTTTGTCTTGGTTACATGATTGTATGCTTGTATGTTGCATTCATAGCTACAATACTCCTCAATCTACGATGTTGAACTCGTTTGAACCATCAACACTTATTTCATTAAATTATATAGTATAAATCCGATCGGTCAGAGCCAAATGGTCAGAAAACAGGCATTAAACATAATTCCAAAGAAACTTGCGGAAACGACTAACCCTTGATTCGGCCACTTCATTTTCATCTGTATTTAAGTCATCGTCCTTATCAACTCCGTCAACCGTCTGCACTTCGTTAGCGTGCTGCTTAACGTCTTCTGATTCGTAATCAACGCTTCCGGTGACGAAATCCATTTGTTCATAGGAAACCCACTTTGTCTTCTTCCAAAACTTAATGATCAAGTAGAAAATCGGGAAAAGTGGAAGCATAATATACAAATCCACAAACCTTCCTGCTTCAAATGGCTTAAATACCGTCCATCCTTGAACAAGACATAAGAAGATTCCAAGACCGACTCCAAAGTAATTGGTGTAAGGGTATAAAGGAGACTTGAACGGTAAGTCGGAGGCTCTGTTACCTTGTTTTAACCATCCTGTTCTGAATCTGTAATGGGTAAACACAATACCAGTCCAAACAATGAAAGCACTAACACCCGATAAACTCACAATATAGGTATAGGCTTCTGCAGAAGTACTGTTCATAGACAAAAGAGAAATGAATCCAGTCAAGTGAACAAGATTACAAGCCACCCAAGGAACACCATTTTTGGTGACTTTTCCAAGAACTTTAGGAGCATATCCTTCAGCAGCAAGTCTCACCAAACATCTTGCACAGAAATAAACTGCACTATTGATCGAGGAAAGACAGGTGACAAGGATAATCGTGGTGACATAAATATCAGCTTTGTCCCAGCCGGCTTTCTTCAATGCAATAGCCATGACCGAACTGATGATTCTATTCTCACTACTCAAAGCAGGATCAGTATATGGAACCGTGATACTGTAGGTGATAGAAAGTCCATAGTAGATGTAGAAGATTCTGAAAATAGACTGCAGAACCGCTTTTCTAACTGCTTTTCTGACGTTTTGCAGCTCTGAAAAAGTCACAGACAAACTTTCAATACCAATATAAAACTGGGCACAATAAACAAAAGCACTAGCAATCCCCTTAAAACCTCCAGCCAAAGGATGGTCTCCAAACGGGTTTCCAGGACTATGGCCAGGAATGCCTCCGGCTGCAAAAATAATTGCAAAAAGGTAGAACCCGGTGATAAAAAGGATTTTTATCACAGCCAAGATATACTCAACTTCACCAAAGATTTCCACTCCAAACATCTGATAGATAGAGAAACAAAACCATAAAATCAAATAGTATCCGTAGATCGGTACTTTATCTGAGTAAACTTGCATGGTTGAAGTCACAGCCACGTATTCACTGATAAGAGTACAGGCCCATAAGAACGCATAGTTCCAGCCCAAAGTAGCCCCAAAAGCTGGATCTACCCATCTACCAGCATGCGAGTTGAAGTTGAAGTCGAACATCGTATTCAACTCTCCAATACTGAACATCATAATGACCACCAAGAACCCCACGATGGTGAATCCCACCAAAATACCCACTGGCCCACCGCTTCTCAAAGCATTTGATAAACCAATAAATGCTCCTGGTCCAATAATACCGGCCAAGGCCATCATAGAGATGTGCCTAGTTTTGAGACCTCTTTTCACCCCCGACACCGGATCAAACTTTTTTCTACCCTCATGGGTTGAATGTACAGCCCCTAGGTTTTCGCTGTCTTGCTTTTCAGACTCCATGTTTTAAGTCACCACCAAAATCAGCTAAACGTCAGGGTTTTTCATCTGCTTTTTCTTACTTGACATCTTTCGCAATTTAGTATATGCAGGGCTTTTATACATTTGGTTCCACAGTTTCCCAATTCGTATTCGCGCAGTTGAAGAAGGCCATAACCTTGTAAGTGGTCTAGATACAATAGAGTATAGTTGTATTTAGTCAGTGCTCAGAGCAGGCTGAGTTTAGCTGGATCGATCTACCAGATCTTGTGATTTTTATGGAACTTATGTTCTGTTCAGCACCTTTTTTCTGTCAAGTTCAAGGCTGATGGTCGGGGCTGATGTTTGGGGAGCAAGTACTGCCTACACTACGTTGCTTTAGCCGTTCGTCTCGAGTCTCGCTACAGTGAGAGCTCATTAGGTACACACCATAAAGGCGTATATTCACGTGAAAACATATAAGGTTTATTTTACAGGCTGAAATCTGGGCATAATAATCGTATATTGAGAGTTAGCCGAACGTTGGCTAGAGGAGTAAGTAGATGGTATTGCTGGGCCTCTAAGTAATAATTAAACCGAAGCTGAGGGCTTTCGAGTTGATGATTCAATTGAACCAGAAAGCTCTAAAGTAGTCATTCAAGCCGAAGGCCTTCAAGTACTCCTCCTGGACTCTCATCTGATCGTGTGATCCCCAAAGTCTAATCCTCTAATCCTAATTCATCGTCTCTACCACCGACCCAAGCTCACTCTTTGTCTCTTCACTCCCAATTCTGCCACTGTCAAAGTCCATCTCATCGTACAGCACCCACTTGGTTTTCTTAAAGTACTTCAAAATAAAGAAGATGATCGGAAAAAGTGGTAAAAGAATATAAAGGTCCACAAAGTTGCCTGCATCAAAAGGTTTGAATACCGTCCATCCTTGAACCAAGCAGAGAACTAGTCCCAATGCTATTCCGAAGTAGCTCGAGTATGGGTAAAATGGGGCCCTGAATGGCAAGTTTTCAAGAGGAATTTGTTGTTTCAACCATCCTTTTCTAAACCTGTAATGGGCAAATACAATTCCTGTCCACACTATAAATGCACTCACACCTGCTAATCCTATGATATAATTATAGGCCACAGAAGAGGTGCTTCCCATAGATAGAAGACTCAAAAACCCGAAAAGATGAACAACATTACATGCCACCCACGGGACTCCATTTTTATTGACTATCCCCAATACTTTAGGAGCATATCCTTCGACAGAGAGTCTCACAAGACACCTGGCACAGTAGTAGATGGCACTGTTGATCGAAGAGATACACGTAATAAGAACACAGGTGGTGACATAGTAACCAGCCTTGTCCCAGCCTGCATCCATCAAGGCAATGGCCATGGCAGAACTCATGATTTTATTACCGTTAGAAAGTCTTGGATCATTATATGGCACCGTGATACCGTAGGTGATAGTAAGGCCAAAGTAGATGAAAAAGATCCGGAAAATCGACTGTCTTACCGCCTTCTTGACTGCTTTTTCAACGTTCTTCAGTTCTGCAAACGCAACAGATATGCTTTCAATCCCCACGTAGAAAACCGCCGCATATACAAACGAATTGGCTATACCTTTGAACCCACCGGCCAACGGGTGGTCCCTGAACGGGTTACCGGGACTGTGCCCAGGAATTCCTCCTGCTGCAAAGATAATTGCAAATACATAAAACCCCGAAATAACAAGCACCTTGACCCAAGATAAAATGTACTCTACCTCACCAAACACCTCCACCCCAAACATCTGGTAGATAGAGAAACAGAACCAAAGAATCAAATAGTAGCCATAGATCGGCACTTTATCACTGTACACCTGGAGGGTAGACGATACCGAAACATACTCACTGATCAAGGTGGTCAACCACAAAAATGCATAGTACCATCCCAACACTCCACCAAACGCAGGATCCACCCACCGAGAAGCGTGGGAGTTGAAATTGAAATCAAACAAACTATTCATCTCTCCAATACAAAACATCATACATATCACCAACACTCCAACTATACTAAATCCTACCAATAGCCCTACTGGCCCACCCGCATGCAAGGCCCGAGACATCCCCAAGAAAGCACCGGGGCCAATTACACCTGCCAAAGCCATCATCGAGACATGTCTTGTTTTGAGGCCTCTTTTGACACCTGAAATGGGATCGAACTTATTTCTTCCGTATCCTTCAGCACTTGCGGCTCCGTTGGAACTGGTCACTCCGACCGTGACCTCGTCTTTTGATGTCATTGTCATCGTAAAAGCTTTTAGCCGCTAGAAACTCGAAGGTACAAAGAGATCAGATAAATATGAGAGGTGGAGATCTGAGAGGTGGAGGAATCTGATTGAGATGTTTCTTATCTAAGTCGCAAAACCCAACATGTAAAAACTAGCCAGCTCACTTGTAGATTCCGTGGCTGCTTTTGTAAAGAGATAACAGAGAGGAAAGTGCTTACGAGAGAGGAATATCTATTACTGTCTACGGTAAGCAATTCCGGCGTTGTTTCGTCAGAACTCCATGAGATGAACTCGCGTTATCGAACGGCACTATTTTCAATTTCCACCGATGCCATCTACTACAACTGATATCATACAGTTGGCGAAGAAGTACCCTATAGTGGACGCCCACAACGACTTCCCGTACCTTGTGAGAAGCCAGCTTCACTATGAGATTAACCACGACCCCAAATTCGATTTCAGCACCACCACCGCTCATACCGACCTCACGAGATTAAGACAGGGAGGTGTTGGGATCCAATTCTTTAGCTGTTTTATCGAATGTAAAGATAACGATATGTACTACCAGGACTTCAATCGTCCCAACACAGCAGTACGTGATACCCTTGAGCAAGTTGATTTTGTGCAAAGACTCTGTCTGGAGTATGACTTGAAGCTCGTGAAAAACTCTCAAGATGCCTGGAAGCAGTTCAATTCAGGCCATATGACCATCGCCATGGGCGTAGAAGGCTTACACCAGGTTGACAGCTCCTTGGGCGTATTGCGTCTTTACTACGAACTAGGAATCAGATACATGACATTGACCCATAATTGTGATAATCCATTTGCAACTGCTGCTTCTTCTGTCACCAAAGGATTGCCAGATAAAGGATTGACCAGCGACGGTAAGAGATGTGTTTTGGAGATGAACCGACTTGGGATGATGGTGGATCTTTCCCACGTGAGTTTAAAGACAATGCATGATACTTTAGAGGTGACTAAAGCACCGGTGATATTCTCCCATTCTTCTGTCTATTCGCTTACACCTGTGGGAAGAAACGTTCCTGACGAAGTGCTTTTGAAACTCAAGAAGAACGGGGGAGTGATCTGTATAAACTTCTATCCCGGTTTCTTGGAGCAGAAAGGAAAAGAAACCACCATAGACGATGCGGTCGACCATATAGTGCATGTGGTTGATCTAATTGGATGGGACCATATTGGACTTGGGTCTGATTTTGATGGTATAGACAAGGGGCCAGTCGGGCTTGAAGATGTGAGTAAATACCCTGATTTACTCAAGAAAGTGATGGAAAAAACCAACGCTACAGCAGCACAAATCGTCAAACTTATGGGGCTTAATGTAATGAGAGTATGGGAACAAACCGAGATTGTTGCTCAAGAGTTACAAGGAATTAAGCCAGAGGATAGAAATGTGGAGTCCAGGACATGGGAATTCTTTGGCTATATCAACGACTTCCCTGAGATTTATCCTGGTTCACACTCAACGAAGAAAAATCATATTAAAGCGGATCAACCGTTACTTAAACCTAAACCTAATTCTAACTCTAGCCAAATCTAGTATAATACACAAAACCTTTTTTTAGTTTGGAGAGTCTGAAAGTCTTTATTTTGAGCCTACTCATTCTGGTAGTTGAAAATGAAATTGTCAATGGATTCGAGATTGAACAACTCTGGCAGTAGGAAATTCTCATTGAGTCCATTCTGAACGTTCTGAGGAAGTGGTATGGCTGTTTGGGCATATTCGATTTTCATGGGGTCTTCATTATGTGGGGATATTTCGTTATAGAAGGTGATGTTTTCTAGTTTTTGGTTCAACAATCTTCTTAATTGAGCCCACCATAGTATGGCATGCAGAAAGAATTCGGCATTTTTGTTATTGATTTTCAACTTCCACACAAACTCTTCAATTTTGTCCATACAAGTTTCAAACTCTCTTCTGTTCTTGGACACCAACGTTAGTAAGTATCCGAACACAACAATATTACTGAGACCATTACGGACACTAGTATACCAAAAGGTCTGTAGATGTTCAGCTCGTAATTCATTCAAAAACTTAATTACTTTTTCAAAGATCGTCATGCACTTATTATACATGATATCTCTGATCCCCATGAATTCTTTATCCACCGGTAATTTTCCTTCCCTGATATTGCTTAGACTTCTGAGAACCGGCCTCAAAACCGAAATCTGGGCCATGAAATTCGAAATATAAATGTTGGGGGCCCCAGAAATAAACCCTCTGGATACATTTGGTTCAATGATCAAGACCCTAGGCAAACGAGCTTCCCAGGAACTGAGTTTGATTTGTAAAGGCTTGATATAATCGAGAGTTTTCTTCAAATTCAGCAGCGAGTCAAGGCTATTCAAGCTTCTTAAATAGTGCTTACCCTTTACCGAATGAAGCAGATACATCAACTCATCGATGATTTTGGTTAACTCAACTTTTTGAAGAAAGAGGGTTTTACCACTGGTTAAATCGATTTTCCCGTCTAGTTTCTTCGTTAATTCTGAGTCTGATTCTTGGAAATCAGCAAAGTCTTCATCTGGGTTGAGGTCACCAACTAGCCAGTCCTCTCGTGAAATATGTGAAGGTTTATCTGTTGTCAAACTTAACCATTTCTCCTGAACATATAAGGCCCAAGATAACCTCTTTCTTAGACTCTTCTCCCAATTAGGGATATTCCAATTAGAAGGATCCTTATTTAATCCAGCATTCTGAGCACAGGCCACTACTGCCGCTTGTTGAGGCCAACAGTCAGATGGGTTATCGTATTTATTTCTAAAGCTTTGATGTTGAATCAATAATAAGCCCGCCTGGATAGTTGCCAATGTAGGTCTTTTGATTTCTTTATAAAAATTGGCCTCAGCCAAGACTTCTATCTCTTGTTGAGAAGGTCTTGTATCAGTTGAAAGATCAGAATCAAATGACCACCAATTCAAAGCAAATAAGTATAAACAAGACAATAAACATGGACTGATATTAGTCGAATTCTCTTTATACTCTTCAATGAATTTCAGCTTATACAAAATCGGAAAGGAAATATGCACGATTCGAAAGTATAAGTCAACCAACTTAGGACCCGAGTCTCCGATGATTTTATCTATTTTAGCGATTTCTTCTCTTCTTGCCTCCAAATCCTCGTTGTTTCCTTCAAACTGTAAGAAGATATCGTCTCTGTGTTTAATGACTGTCCGTTTGATGGCATCGATAGTATTAAGTTCCATCACTTCATCAGGCAACAATGACCCGAATATATAAGTGTCTAGCTCGTTATTACCCTCAACGTTAAACACATACTTGGGGTACGCCACCGGTCGGTGGTCCTCTTCAGCCACGGGAGGCAGCATATCGTCAACCTGCGTCGACACCAGTGCAGACACTTCCATGGGTAAAGGAGACTTGGCCTTTCTCTTTTTCTTCAACGGAGGGAGATTGAACTCACAGACTTGGTGGTCCATCTTACAAAGATAGCACTGTGTTTGTTGTGCCTCGAACACACACTTGGTCTTTCTTCTTCTGCACCTGTCACATGGGCGAGAGGGTTTTTCAAGTATCATTTCTGCCATGGTGGTAGTTGAGCGCGGAGAGTTTAAGGTTGAAAAAGCGCGATGGGTTGGCGATAGTGGGAGTGAGATTTCAGCAAATTTCACCACCACAGCAGCACGAGAAGACCGCAGCTGGTGGTCGGAAGAACAGGAATAAATCAGGCTGAAGCAGAACAAGCAGCTGGCAACAGCACACTAACGAACTACAACAAAACCGGCCCCACAAATAAACCACCTGGCCCTAATCGCCAGCGTATTTCAACCAAGGGTCTGTGCCGCACACACTATTTGCGTTCGTCAATTTCACACCCAGTAAGTAGCATAGATAAGTTGAATTAGTTGATGTGTAATTCGATTTTGCAACCAAAACTGACAGGGTCCCGATTACCTAATCTGGGCGATTATCCTGACATAATTAAATTCCTCATATGAAACGATTGCCGTTGCGTGCTATGGTACATTTCTGGGGCCATGGCATGCCCGAGCAGGGTGCCCGACGTGGTGAATGTGCGGGCGTTCGGACGGAAGCGGGCTGCAGGAGAAGCAACACCTCAGCACCCACCGGGCCACTCAGTACAAGCACTTGATAAAGCACCCAATACCAGGCACCCACTATCTGATACCGTTTGTCGTCTAAATCAACACTTATCTATTTAATATACCCCGTTTGCATATGCTTATTATTACCATCTACCGATTCCTTTGCAGCCGTTGCTTCAAAATGCCTTTCTAATCGCCCGCGGCAGTTGGGCCCGCGGCACCGGCCAGCACCGCGGGGGTCGGTCCTAATTGGAAACCATTCATCTTCAACAATTGACAACCAACATGGCACCATTATCTACATTTATTGCCCAAATGATCTATCGCATGTAGTCTGTGTGTTTTGCCCGCCAATTGTCGTTTATATATAAGCGATCCAACCCCGGCAATAAACAGAAGCACAACCACTTAAGCTTTTGAAATACAGTTAATCCCACATGAAATGAACACCTCTGCTAAGTTAATGTCGCGTCCGCC
>JAJLZE010000041.1:0-18812 GCA_030571955.1 Yamadazyma phyllophila | reverse complement strand
TCCCTACACTAGCAAGATGCACGACTCCCGGTATTATCTATCTTTTTATCTATCTAGGCCGCATTTTCCAATGTGCGCGGTAAACTCCGGCGCCGCTTCAATCATCGTCCGAAGGAATTGCATTGGCTGCATCCACCTAAAATAATGCCACCCCCTGTATACACTCCCCCGGCAGCCCCCTATATATGTTGGCAACTTCCAAGTTAATTCCTTCAAACATGTCGTTACCAAAAAAAGGAGTCTACGTGCCAGTTCCAACGTTTTTCAAGAAGGATTTGAAATCCATCGACTTTGATGCTCAAGTATCTCACGCACAATTCTTGCACAAGAATGGCATTCAGGGAATCACTTTATTGGGATCCACCGGTGAAAACGCCCACTTGACCAGATCTGAAAGAGCTGAGCTTGTCAGCCAGATCCACACAAAGGTTCCTGGCTTCACCATCGTTGCCGGTATTGCCCAAAACTGCTTGCAAGAAACCCACGAAGAAATCGAGTCGGTAGCTAAAAATGGTGCTTCTTATGCATTGGTGTTACCTTCCAGTTACTTTGGCCCAACCATCACCCAAGAAGCATTGGTCGAATGGTACACCGAAGTGGCCGACAAATCGCCAATTCCTGTGTTGATCTACGTGTATCCTGGTGTCACCAATAACGTCAATGTGGCTCCAAGCACCATCGTTGCCTTGTCCAGCCACAAGAACATCGTCGGGATTAAATTCTCCCACGCTGATGTCACTGCTTACAGTGAAGTGGCTCTCAACAAGGATGTCAAGGACTTTGTCTGTTTGACCGGTCTTGGTCACTTATTATTGCCAGCTCTTTCGGTTGGTTTCCAAGGTACTGTTGATGCCATTGCCGGAGCATTCCCTAAGATTTACACTCGTTTGATCCAAGCCTTTGACGAAGGAAAATTGGACGAAGCAAAGAAGTTGCAATTGGCCATTATCAATGGTGAAAAGGTTGTGGGAGCATACGGTGTCATTGGAATCAAGAGAATCATCCATGAAGCCACTGGTTTTGGCGAAACTTACTTAGGTCGTTCTCCTCTTAACAAGGACATCACCAAGGGCTGGGAAGCATTCGACAAGTTCACTGCTGAAATCACTGCTCTTGAAAAAGGTATTACTCTTTAGTATGAATGTACATTCTAGACCTTGAACTATTCTTGTGAGCAAGTCAATGCTTGTAAATTGTGTAGTCTGGCTTTGAAGAATACTTAGTAGTAGTATTAATATGATCTATCAGCTATGGTTATCTAACTTTAATTGAGTCAAGTCAATGACTTTTGGCTTTGAGAATACTACTTTTTAATATGAATGTATATTCTATCAACCTGTGAATATCTAACTATTCTTGTGAGAGTACAGATCATAGACTATGCTCCCCAGTCTCGTACTCTTCTATATGAATATACTCTATCACCATCTATTCTTCCTTGAACTGAGGCAAGTACAATGGCTCGTAAACTATGTTGGTCTGGCTGTTGAAAACAGAAGGGTAAGTATGAATAAGATCTGGGGTCAATTCCTCGACTCTTGTCACACCCAATAATTTCATGTCTCTGGTGATTTCTTCCTTTAATAACTTACATGCCTTGATAACACCATTTTCACCATACGAAGAGTTGGCGTAAAGGAACGATCTTCCCAATCCAACCCCCTTGGCACCAAGACAAAGAGCTTTGATAACATCACTGCCTCTTCTTATACCACCATCAATATACACCTCGATTTTCTTGTCCAAGTGTTTCTCTCTTAAAATAGGCATAAGCTCTGCCAAAACATCGACGGGTGGTCTTGAGTAATCTAATTGACGACCTCCGTGATTCGACAAAACCACCGCATCAGCCTTGTTTTCTATGGCAAGGAAAACATCCTCTACACGCTGGATACCTTTCACCACAATTGGAATGGACGAGTTCTCTTTGAAAGTCTTGATATCAGACCACTTAAGTCTGATTTTATCATACGAAAGAATGAAGTCATTGCTGTCCTTGAGGTCGATATCAACTGCTTCTATATCCTCTGTATCTGCGATTTTGAATCTCAAATCCTTTTCACGTCTACCGAATAATGGAGTATCGACAGTAACAAATATAGCCTTGATACCCTTTTCTTCACAGTGTTTGATGGTAGCCAAACTCTCGTTTCTGTTGGGCTTGACGTACAACTGGAACCATTTAGGACCTTCGGTTTCATCAATGATCTCATCCATAGGATACGATGCTGCACTCGAAATCATCTGGATGATATTCTCTTCGAAAAGTCCTCTAGCAATCGACAACTCTCCGTCTGGGTGGCCCAACATGGCCAGGGCAGCGGCAGAACAGTAGAACGGAGCAGAAGTTTTGGTTCCCAACATGGTTGTGCCGATGTTCACGTCCTCTACATCCACAAGCACCTTAGGCTTGAAAAAGTATCTTCCAAACCCGGTATTGTTTTCTCTCAAAGACACTTCGTCGTCACTACCACCAGAATAGTAAGCCCATGCGTGTATAGGTAACACCTTTTTGGCTACGTACTCAAACTCGGTAAGGTTTAAAATCGACATCAATGGAGGTCTTCTAGCCCTCATTTTCTGACTCCGTACTTCCTCTATAACCATCGGATCTTCAAATGGCTCGAGCTCTCCATCAAGTTCACCCACATAGGCGTCTTCCGGAAGCATGGCCTCGATGGTTCCCTTGGCATGGACTTTGTTGAACAAAAACGAAGCGTCTCTTCCGGCGTACTTAAGAATGACAGAACTACCACCTGGGTGCATGTTTATAAACTCACTTAAGTCGTAGACTTTCCCGTCGATAACCACCCAGACACCCTTCTCGATGCTGTTGTGCTCTGCCACCTCATCAGGCGAGACTTTTCTATCAAGAAGGATTTTGTTTGAAGATATCAAAGATGCTGCAGCCAATAAAGAGGTTGCAATTAGTAACAGGGGTTTCCAGGCTGATTTGGACCCATTGAAAGCTCTGGCCAGGCTGACCAGTCTGGACTGGAGCTGTCTAGCACACCGGCTAGTTCTAGCTCTAGCCAACCTTATATTACTTCTGACACTGGACTTGAACATAACTATCGTATTGACCTCGCGAATATTTCTTATTTAAGAGTCTCCGGAACATCCGGCCAGGGCTCCTAGTCATCCACGGAAAAGGATCTCGGAATATCATCTCTCCGCCCAAGCCGCCCCCCACATTTGCAAAATTCTCCCCCCACAATTTCGACACTCCGAGCGCGCGTTGAATCAGATCTCGGATATAATCCCACCCGAATCCTGGAGAAGTATTTTTGACAATGATTGGGAACCAGAACGTACAGACCCCCTCAAGAGTGGAAAAACCTAACCCACCTTCTAAGCTCTCCAAGTCATGTGACCGATGCAAAAACAAGAAAATCAAATGCGACCAAAAGAAACCGGCCTGTGACAACTGTATCAAGAACGCCCATGAATGTGTTTACAGTGTGATGAAAAAACCGGGCCTTCGGTCCGGCTACGGCCAGCAGGTGTTCGAACGGATCCAGGAATTGGACCTGTTCAAAAATAGACATGAAACTGAAAACGACCAGTTGAAGCAAAAGCTTAAAAAGCTCGAGGATAAATTCGAACTGCTTGAAAGGAAATATTCGGGCCCTAGTTTCTCCGAGTCCCTCCATAACCCCCACCATATGGATCCCGTGTTGGTCAACTCAACTGCCAATAACCAGATCGGTATGTCCAATCCCGATGCAAATAGAGATGAACCATTTCACAATGGGTTTTCTCCTCGCACTCCAATATCACCAGTTGATCCCGAAGGGCTTCCTCCTATGGAAAAAATAGAGACATTGATAGACGTTTACTTCCGGTTGGTGAATCCTATCTTCCCAATACTACATCCTATACTTGACCGTTCCCGGCTTTTGAAGAATATTGACGCAGATAATTGTGTTCTCTTGGGAGTGATAATAAGCTCATTGAAGTTTTGTGAAACGCTTTTCACCCAAGAAGAACAGGACGGTTACTTTCGGTATATTCACTCCAAAATCATTTCTCGATGCTATGCCGTTAAAAATATCCAGGAACTAAGAGCTGTTGCTCTTTTAGCGTTTACTCTTTACGGCAAAGCCAACAACCACGAAGCATGGAGTTTGGTATCTTTGGCAGTTGGAGGATGTCAGCATCTAGGGCTATTAAAGGACCCTTCATTGGTGGATCTCGAGATCATGGCAGAAGAACCGGAATCTGCAGAGAATGCTTTTAGGCTGGAATGGGAAGTTTGGGCTGAGAAGGAATCTGCCAGGTATTTGCTTTGGGAAATCTACAAGCTTGATAGAATGTCGAGTATGGGAAGTCACTTCAATGGAAAACTTCACCAGGAAGATATCACTTGTCTTTTCCCAATGAAGAACTCGTTCTGGCAATACAAGTATCTTTTCAATAGGGATACGGTTGAGAAGGCCCAAAAGAAATCACTTTTGAACCTGAAAAATGAACCTATGAACGAAGATCTGTACGGTACAAACTCATACATAATACAGGTAATGAATCTCATGAGCAAATGCCTGAGATTTAGAAAGATTCCGATGGATATAAAGGATATGGAGAGTGTTCTTTCATGGCAGTTAAGTTGTTATGAATTTGACAGAAATATAGAGGACTGGAAAAACAGTTTGCCTGAGTCCACTTCCTTGTTTCTAGATGGTGATGTTCGTATTGCCAAACCAGCCATTGATGATATACTACTCCATGCTCTATACCACACAATGATCATCAGATTACACTCGCCCACTGCATTTTCACTGTTCCAAGCCAAACACCTTATATCGGCCCTGGCTTCAAAGACAAAATGTATAAGCTCTTCACGGCTGATTCTTTCTACAGCAGAAGCTTTGCCTTCTATCTTAGAAATCCCAGCTGATACGGTATACGAGTTGGTAGGGCCCTATTATGCCTTTGCCATTTGGGTGAGTGGGAGAGTCATCTTGGTCAACTCAATAAAGTCAGAGGGTCAATTGGATGCAGAGTTTGATAGTGCCATACTGGTATTAAGAAACATAGGCAGAAAATGGGAATGTGCTAATAAGTATGCTGATATTCTTGAATTCTTCAAAGACGATACTATGTCTATTGAAGCTTCTAGTGATGATGGAACTGGGGATTCACACTTCCAGTCCAGTTCACTTAGTGAAGACGCAAGATTGATAGCAGACATTAAGCTCAACGCCAGTTCATTAGACTCCTTGTTGTCGAAGAAAGTGGCTAGGTATAAAAATGCTAAAGGAAGCGTACAAGATTTGTCGATATTTGACTGGTTCAAGCTTCCTTTGAACGATGCATTCATTACTTCGTAAGTAGGAATTTAATAGAAACAAGGCATATAAGTACTGGTAATAGAGTTACTCTCTATCAAAGTAATTGTAGGGTCTCAATAGAATTGAGCTATCTTACTATAGAGAGAAGCGTGAAAGTATGATCATAGAATACCAGAATAACACTATTTGATACCAAAACATATCTCTAATAAACTTGTGTATTCATACGAACTACTTATTTTTGTTGTTTCTTTTCGTCATCAGTCTTCAACACTCTTTCTGGAGAAGGATTGAATAAAGAGGCACCGTCGATTAACTCAATCTTTGGGTTAATAGTAAGACCGAAACCTGGCTTATCCAAGATAGTAGTGTCAAGGTAACCCTTAACTGGGACTGGTTCGTCAATGAAAAGGTTTCCGAACACTGGCAAAACACTCTTGGAGTCTGGAGAGTTGGCAAGGTATTCGTGGAATGGAGTGTTTGGTTGGGAAATAACAAAGTGGTATGAGTATGGACCAGAAGCATGAGGAACAACTGGAACATCATATGCAGCCGCATGAGCAGCGATTCTAAGGATTTCAGTCAATCCACCGACCCACATAATATCTGGTTGAACAATGTCGAGGTTACGGTCTTCGATCAACTTTCTGAATCCATATCTGGTGTATTCGTGTTCACCAGTGGTCCACTTGATGTTTGGATGAGCTCTCTTGATCAATGCATAACCTTCGACATCGTCTGGGTGAAGGGTTTCTTCGAACCAATTGATGTTAAGGTCCTTGGTAGCATTGGCTAATTCAATGGCGTATTGAACATTAAGAGACATGTAACAGTCGACCATCAATGGGAAGTCTGGACCAACGGTTTCTCTGTGCTTTCTCAAGAACTCGACGTTCTTTCTCAAACCAACGAACCCTTCATCTGGACCGTATGGAAGAGCAACTTTTCCACCCCAGAATCCCATATCTTTGGCAGCTTGTGGGTCACATCCAGTACAGTAGAAGTCTAATCTGTCTCTGGTGGCACCACCAATCATCTTGTAGACTGGTTCACCTCTGATCTTACCTAACAAATCCCAAAGGGCCAAGTCAATGACACTGATAACAGCAATTGGAAGACCTTTTCTACCGTAGTACATGGAGGCTCTGAAAAGCTTGTCCCAGATGGTGTTAAGGTTTCTTGGATCTTCATCCTTTAAGAATCTCCAGAAGTGTTCCTTGGCCAACCAGCAGCCAGGAGGACCACCGAAACCGGTTGCAAAACCAGTGGTACCGTCACTTGCAACAATTTCAACACAGAAGGATCCCAAGACATTGATACCCCAACTGGTTCTGGTTTTTCTGTATTCAGGGAATTTGGTCATTGGGGTGGAAATCTTGGAGTCGATAAGCCAGTGGCCGGTGTCGACATCGTGGTAGTCACCTCCACTACCTTTTTCTTTGACGATATAAGTCTTGATATCGACGATTTTTGGGAATTCTTTTAAAGCCATTTTGATAGTTATGCTTGGATGATATTTTACTGGTAATGGTACGTTTATATATGAAAGTTGATAGTAGCCCCCACCCTGCATTTCGATAAGTCATTTTGCCGGAACTTTTACTGCCTGTGGTCCGGAGTTAATTCGTCATGCCGGGCATTTAACTTGCCGAAGCCATACCCCAGATTTTACCAATCGAGTCGCACGTTGATGGGGGAGGGGACTTAAGATTGCCGCACATCGCGTAGTGTCATTTACCAATCCTGGCGGTGTTTCGGTGGGGGATCCCCTATTCCACTATGTTTACGGTTAGTCGACTACAAGCGTGTACCTACAGGGTTGTTTCTGGCTTAGAAGAGTTTAGGAGCAAAGCTGGATGAACTTGATAATGACTAAAATCTACTAGTTGAAATGATATCATGGATCTCTATTCATTCTATTTACTGTAAGTTGACAAACAATCCACCATCCACAAGCAATTGAGCCCCATTGACATAAGAAGAAAGATCACTGGCCAAAAAGACGGCTGGGCCGGCCAAATCATCGGTGTGTCCTAATCTTGCAAGTGGGATTCTCAGCTCCATGTAGTGTCTCTTTTCATCATCTTCCATATCTTTGTCGTTCAATTGTGTTCTGATAGTACCTGGAAGAAGGGCATTACATCTGATACCGTAAGGCCCCAATGCACAAGCACAAGATTGCATTAACGATAAGATTCCTGCTTTGGTAGGAGTGTAATGGACTTGTCTACCTCCACCAACCAATGCAGATATACTACTGATGGCTATGATACTTCCACCTTTTCCTTGTTCTTTCATTTGTTTACCCACTGCTTGTACAATGAAGTAACTTCCATTCAAATTGATCTCCACGGTCTTCTTATATGTTTCTGGGTCTGTTTCAAGAAAGTCTTTGAATTCACAGATTCCGGCATTGGAAACCAACACATTGACTTCTCCAAATCTCTTGACTGTTTCTTGTACAATCAACTTGCTTGTTTCTGGTTTAGAAATATCACCAGCAACGGCATGGAATTTCTCAACTCCGACCTCTTCACCCAACTTGGCTGCCAAATCGGCTTGCTCTTGTGTAGGGAGATGGTTGACGCAGATCTTGGCCCCTTGTTTGGCAAGACCCACGGCTATGGATCTACCGATACCAGTCACACCTCCAGTAATAATGGCTACCTTGTCAGTTAACAAACTCATGGTAATTTTCAAATCTCGGGGTACGCTTTCTATATATGTACGCGCGCCGGCTCATAGAGGCCCCGAGATATTTATACTATTTGATCAGGAGATGCAGCAAAGAGGGGCCAAAGTACTCGCAAGGGGCACCTCTTGCTTTAGTCGAGGCAATTGACTTCAGCTGTCGTTCTTTCCGACCTCTCTAGCCCTCAAGACCCAAACGAATCGTCACGTCATCATGAGATCACCCCCCCACCACTATTTTGTTAGTCTATCCCCCACCACGCGCAATCTCCTGTTTTGAGCACTTATAAAATAAATCGGTATAAAGGTTGAGGGTTTCTCATTAATAAAACGGTATTGCAAAATGGTCACTCCACACAAGTCCACTAAAGTCCTCCAATTAGCCACCGGTGCTTCCCTCCCAGCCATTGGTTTGGGAACCTGGAGAGCCACCGACGAAGAAGTCTACAACTCCGTTTTAACCGCTTTAAAGGCTGGTTACAGACACATTGATACTGCTGCGGGTTACGGTAACGAAGAACCAATTGGTAAGGCCATCAAGGATTCCGGTATTCCAAGAGCTGAAATATTTATCACCACCAAGTTGTGGTCCACCGACCACCACGACCCAGAATCTGCTTTGAAGAAGTCTCTTGACAGGTTAAAGCTTGACTACGTCGACCTTTACTTGATGCACTGGCCATTACACTTGAACCCAAATGGTAACCACCCAGCCATTCCAACCAAGCCAGATGGAACCAGAGATATAATATATGACTGGAGTTTCACCAAGACCTGGAAATTGATGGAACCTTTGGTCGCTAAGGGATTGACCAAGTCTCTTGGTATTTCCAACTGTACCATTTCCAAGATCACGGAATTGCTTGACTCCGGTATCACTGTTAAGCCAGTCTGTAACCAAGTCGAATTACACCCATACTTGCCTCAACACAAGTTGTTGGAGTTTGCTAAACAACACAACATTGTTCTTGAAGCTTACTCCCCATTGGGTTCTGCCGATGCTCCATTGTTGAAGGATGAAACTATCAAGAAGGTCGCCGAAAAATACGGTGTTTCTTCTGCCACTGTCATCATTTCTTGGGCTGTATGGAGAGGAACCGTTGTTTTGCCAAAATCCGTTAAGCCAGAAAGAATTGAAAGTAACTTCAAGATAATCGACCTTGCTGATGAAGATGGTGAAACCTTAAACAAAATCGCTGAATCCAGAGGTGGTCCACAAAGATTTGTTTCTCCACCATGGGACCCAGTTGTTGTTTTCGACTCTTCTGAATAGATCAATAAATGATTCGATAATCGTAAAACTCGTAGTGCCGTAGGTAGATTATAACATCTCACCTTATAAGTAATTTGTATACTACTTTTCAGGATGAGACATGGTGGGGGATCCCGATAATTCTATACTATAAACCAGAACCTCTGGACTCTCTACCAAGCTACTTATATTCAATACACATCTATTTATCAGGTTTAGTCTTTGAGTTTGCAGCCAAATTTTCAGGAGTAAAAACTTGAAATGTATACTTCCCAGAAGCTTCCAGTTGTTTATTACGTTCCTGCCTTGCAGTATGGAGTCTTAGATGTTTTTGTCTTACATCCTTACGATTGAATGTCTTATTGCAACCGGGCCAAGTACACTCAAAACATACACTATCATCATGATTTCGCTGATGTCTAGCTAGATGGTCTGATCGTTTAAACAGTTTGTTGCAACCCTCCACCTTGCAAACATACTTCCCGTTTTCCATGGTCTGTTAATGGTTTAGCTGCCGTCGCCATTTCTTATAACAAAATGACAACGTCTCTCGGGATTATTCGTAGCCGAACTTGTTACACCGCGCTCCCACATCAAAATTTGTATCCCCCCTCCCCCACCATATTAAATTACTTTTTACAGGATGGGTGATTTCCCCCATTGCCGGAGAAACGACGGCATCTAATTCTCCCACTTAAATACAAGTTATATATATTTTACTCCTCCCCCATTATTTTATTTCTCATCCTTATTCATGACTGCCAACACTATCCCTGAAGGTATTTATACCCCAGTCCCTACATTTTTCAAAGACGATGACTTCAAACTTGACCTTGAATCTCAACTCAAGCATGCTGAATTCTTATACAAAGGTGGTGTAAACGGGTTGGTTCTTTGTGGTTCCATGGGTGAATCTATTCACTTGACCAGACAAGAAAGACTCGAAATGATCTCCACCATCCGTAAGGCCATCCCTGATGAATCTTTCAAATTAATCGCTGGTATGCCTTACACCAATATTGCTGATACTGTCAGTGAAATTTCTGCTGCCAAAAAAGCTGGGGCCGACTTTGCTATTTTATTGACTCCTGGTTACTATGGTAACAGTTTAACCCATCAACAAGGTATTATAGATTACTTCACCTTGGTTGCTGACAAGCTGGACTTGCCTATTGTCATTTATCATTACCCTGGAGTTAGTAACGGAACCGAAATAGACGCTTCTACTTTTGAAACTTTACAAAAGCATCCACAAATTGTTGGTGTTAAGTTGACTCATTTCAACATGGATAGATACATTCTTTTAACCGGAAGAACCGAAGAAAACGAAAAGACAAACTTCAGACCTTTCACTGGTTTGGGTCAAATCTTGGTTCCCTCCTTGGCTGTTGGTGCTTATGGTGCTATCGATGGTTTGTCTGGTATCTTCCCTAAGACCATGGTGAGACTCTATAACCTTTACAAGAACAAGGAGTTCGAAGAAGCCCAAAAGTTGCAATTCTTGGTCACAAGAGCTAACCAAATGGTTTTCAACCTCAACTTGGTCGGTGTCAAATACACTTTGAACAAGGTTTATGGATTCGGAGACTCGTCAGTTTCAGGAAGACCACCTTTGACTAACAAAATCACCCCAGAAATTTTCAGTAGATTCGAAGAAGATATCAACAAGTTAGCCAAGTTTGAAAAGAGTTTATAATTATCACAGTAGGTGCATATCATAATATATCAATACAAATTGTAACGTTTCATTTTCCGTACTTTATCTGGGCACATTTTAAATTTTCCTAAGCGAAAGCGAGTCGTAAAGCGCTCTTGGTTTTTCTTGGACTCTTATAGCATTTCTGCACCCATCTACCTTCTTCAATACAGAATGAATTCAAGCTTTAAACTTACAGAGGGAAGAGCGTTTGCTGGTCGATAAGGATAGGTTTTTGATGTCAATCATCATCATTGTATTGCTAACCCCTGCATTAGCTGATATATGGAGTTATTAGTATTTTCACGTTTAATTAGCAATATTTTCAGTAAGCATCCATCAATCCAAGGTGGTTTCTTCAATGTAGACTGATTAAGCCCTTTAATTTTAAGTATCTTGGCTAAGAGGAAGATACCTAGACAATTCTCATTAGACAATCCAATATGGAAAAATGTTAATTCACAAGTTACTATTTTCCAAAAAATATCAAGTTTTGTTATTATGACAAGTAATAAGAGAATGTTTTATGACAAGTAATAAGAGAATGTTTGCAATATTACTTCTTCGCCGGCTTGAAGGTAATTTTATAATTATTACATCCAATTTATGATATTTCTCACAAATATCTATAGCGTACTAACCTAATATTGAGCTAAATAACAATAAAAGATACAGCAGTGCGTTATTTGAACACACAATAAAACAAAACAAAATTCATTCAGTGTCCATGACAGGTAGACTTGGCCTGATAAGAGTATTAAAAATCGATTAACATTTTTATCTTCATGGGCTAAATCACGTATTTTTGAGCACGATTTGTCCGATATGGTGTAACGGCTAGCACAAATGCCTTTCACGCATTAGACCCGGGTTCGACTCCCGGTATCGGAATTTTTTTGCTTTCCTCAATTTAAAACTTCTTTAGCGTCTTTTGATGAAGGATGAAGTAATTATTAAGGTTTAGTTCTAGTAGTGTCGATTTGTGCAAATGCTTTCAGATTTTTTGCAATACTATGTTCAGATTTGTTCTACATCTATCGTCTTTCGTATAGAGATATAAGGTGATAGATTCATATTCAATATGGATATTCAAATAGCTAATTTGAGATATGGATTCTAGTTAATTACATAATAACCAGTCTAACCGTTAAGGTTTTTAAAGTGTTCACTATATCTGCCTCCCAAGACAGGATACTTCTTGACAATATCTTGAATCTCATCGACTTCCTTTCTGGTCAACTTGACTGTGCTGAAGTTATTATCAGCTCTTTCTTTAGTTGAACTAGAAGGAATTGGAATGATTTGAGATACTTTTGGGATACCCTCAAAATTTTCAAGGCCTGAAATACTTTCAAGATAACTGATAGCTAACGATTCAAGAGGAATACCTTTCTTTTGAGCATACTCATATAAGGCATCCAAACGCTTCTTGTTCTTGGAGAAGATCTCAGGAGTGAATCTATCCAATTGTCCAACTTTTCTGAAATCGTTCTCAGAAATAGAACCCAAGAAGTTATGATCGGTGGCTGCCTTATCTGTAAGGATACCTCTTGCAATAGGAGAATAAGCAACAATTGGAATTTGGTGTTTAGAAGCTTCAGCCAAGATTCCGTTTTCAAAGATGTCTTGAGAAAACAAGGAAACTTCCACTTCAGCAAAAGAAATAGGGACAATTGCAGCAGCTTTTTTGATTGATTCTGCACTAACCTCACTTAAAGCAACCCCATCGATGACGCCGTTTTCGAGATGTTTCTTGAAGGCGTTGATGGTAACCTCAATCGGAATTTCTGAGTCGATTCTGGCAGGAGCAAAGATGATCTTTGGCTTTACTGGTAAATCTTTGAAGTGCTCTAATCCAGCCTTCACAGCTTGATCGATCTCTTCTGGGCTCACATGGTAGGACATGGTCTCGAGTCTGAAACCAGTCTTGATTGATACAACCACGTCTTTGTCTTTCTCTTCCGCAAGGAATTCAGAGATCAACTTCAAGTTGGAGAATTCAGGTTGGAGTTGGTAGAAGTCAGCGCAATTGAAAAACTTAACTCCATACTTATGTTTGACGTAAGACAACACTTCCTTGGAGTATTCGAATGGTTTAGGAGTTGGGGTGGCGGTCATGGACATGGTCCCGAACCCTTTGGTAGTAATTGACACTGTAGACATTATGTAACTGATAAATGGATCTGTAGAACCATCACAAGAAACTATTCGTGTTTAAATATTGCGAATATTCACTGGTTGCAAATGTCCGCTTCCGTCTAAAAAAAGCGACACGCGGAGCTTTGCAAAAAAAAATATGCTCCGTCCACTTCCTCATAACCGGAAAATTCGTCTCAAGTATACAGAATACGATTTTTTTCCCTCCGTTTCCCTTAATATTGTTCTACACGCAGGAAGATGGACGGAGGTGGCCTTAATTTATGCATTAATCAGCCCCATTCAATCAAAATTAAACCGTGTCAGAATACCAATGCTTTGTATAATTAGGAGTGTTCTAGAACGTTTTCACTAAGAACGTCCATGGACCGCGTAGTAAGTAACAGCATTGGCTTAGACTAGAACGTAAAGTATGAGATTATACACATTTTTGGTATGATTGTCTCATAAGCATCTAAGAGTTCTGGTGAAGAGATTGGATTTTTTGGCTGTCAGAATCATTTATTCCCGCGTCTAAAATTACGTTTTCAGCCGTATTTATTGGTAAGTGCTAATAGAATACTCACATCCACTAATTACTGTTCACGTACAAAGTCATGTGTTGGCTTTTCGATACAGTTCCGTATGATTGAAGGATCCTCAAACAAGAAGTGACCTGTCCCTTCCAGTTTGGTAAATTTCGGTCTTATGAGCCAAAGAGAATTTTGAATTCACATTGAATTCGTTTACTAAGAAGTGTAGTACACTAAATCAAAGTCTAGATGCGATTGACTCTCAACTTAAACTTATCTTCTATATGGATTTATCAGCAAGGTAGCTGAGTCATTCTATCGTTTCATTTGTCTCGAGAATGCTGAATCAATAAATAGAATATGTTGATCAATAAAAGGACATTTGAAGTTTGGTATTGGTGTTGTACGAAAAGCCACAATTAGTTTGAACAATTGAGTGAGATTAAGTCTGATTGGGGGACAAACTGATTGAGTTAAAGGCTTGAACAAACAAATTGAAAAAATGAATAGATCTTTTGATAATCAAATCAAATAACCTCCTAATTAACTATTGAATGAATCTTATTGCATAGTAAATAAAGCTGATAGGTTAAGTATGGCAGGTCAAATACTGAACCCACTTTAAATTGAATCAGTTGATTGGTTAATTGAGTTACCTGAAGAATAACTCTTCGATTGGTCATTGGAATTGTAACGACTGATTGATGAGCTGATTCAAAGTGATTGAGCATTTAAACTAGACCATTTGAACTCGAATATATCGTGTGTGTCAAATTCAAGAAGAAGGAAACTTGAACGATGCAAAATCAACTAGTGATATAGGCTGTGTTATATTAATAAACTTGATCAATTCAAATACTCTGATGGACTCTGATGGAACTAGTGTGGACTCTTTAACTTAGAATGGATACTGAAAATAGTTAGACCTTGGAATCAATGAAGTAAACCTGTATTGATTAGTCAAAACAGATTGATAACTCGAACCACACTTTAGAATAGTTCATCTGGTTATTTGAAACAGATATCAGGTGAGTTGGATCAATCAGAACCAATCGGTTCATTAACATCGTATCAATCAATTCAAAAACTGTTAGCTTTAGGTTCAATAGGATTAAATATATATGTGTAGGTGAAATCTGTATACGCGAATATCTAACTCAAAAATTATGGTGGATGTGACTTGAATATCTTAGACTTGACTATGAAAAATTCGTAAAATCCAGAAAGTCCATGCATGATATTAGTCCACCTTTTTGCTTCTATGTGGCCACTGATGAACCTTTCATAATGGTAATCACAGTTCAATTATTAAACTGAAGTCATTTACTTAGTTCGATTCGTAAAAATCACATAATTATAACACTGTCACAGTAATAATGAGACAACCGCTAATAAACTAAACCAAGTCTAATAGTGTCGAATTAGAAGATAAGATCTTCAGTAGATAGTTCAGCTAGTCATGGAGTCGATTTTTCACGTTATTAGCAAAATTAAATTGATTACAACAGTCAATTTGGAAGTTGGAAAGGGCTGAGTATTACAACCCAATTGATAATGATTGGTTGAGCTGGATTGAATATCTAAGTATTGTTTGTAATGGACTTGATGATGCATCAGTTTGATCGAAGAGAATGGAATAGCGATGTGTGTTAAACTAGTAAATGGTTGATTGATCAATGGTTTAATGAGGCATGCCGGGTAGACTGCATTGCTTAATTGTGTTGAATGGGTTGATATAAAGTTCATAGTGATTAGTCAAAGGAAGTTGTATGCTAACATATATATAAAAAAATACACTAGATCTATGAATTCAAATACTCAATCAGGCGAGATAGTCAATTGAAATAGACTAATTGACAGATGGATTGGTGACTGCGAATATGGAACAAAGTTTGTTCAAAATTAGAAAAGCCAATTCAGACGAGCCAAAAGATAAGTTGATACGAAGTGTTAATTCATTATCTGAGCTAATGGAATCATATTGAGTGTTGGAGCAAGACAGTTAATGAAAACAGGTAGCACATTCTAACTGAAGCGACTAAAAGTTGATTTAGTGTCAATACCAGATTGATTAAATCAGATTGATTGATTGATTGATTGATTGATTGATTGATTGATTGATTCAGGCTAACATATCAGCTGCAATAGAATCAAGCTGGTGCATAAAGGAGTTAAGTGCTACCATTTATGAATATAATTCTGAAACGTCACTCGTACCTACCCCCAGCTTAGTTGTGGCTCAATAAAACCAAACCCATTTTGAATGGACTTACACATCCCACTAGTGATGATGGAACATAATAAAGACAGCTGATCAGCTTAAGTATGAGTTGAAGATACAGATCAAGCTCAATACAAGATCCCGGGCTATCATAGAAGAAGCAGTGTCTCGAAAAATGTCACATTTATGTCTGGTAACAACATGTTGATTTACGATCAGATGTTGGCAGCACGGAGATTATGGAATTTACAAATTTCCGAACAAACAATAGATCCAAATGAGGAAGTTTCAGTTACAGTGAACGGTGATTTTTGGAATACTATCTAGTCATTCTTGCAACCAAAAGCAGCTATGGCGCAAAAGAAACAACATCATTATCATCAATATGCACTACCTTAGTAGATCCTCAGACCGGTATTTAGGTGTTGCGGCGCTGGAGTATTCCAGGTACTCAAAGAGGCTGAAATGATTCCGTTTTGAGCACGCAATATTTTTAGACGTGTAAGCTCTTAAATTATACATATTTTGATGTGATGATCAAAACACAGAGAAGTTTACGAAAGCTAGAGCGTAGTAGGAGTGCTTTTTTTGGTCTGGATTACCGGAGCTAAGTGAAAACTTCTTGTGGCATTGTTTGATAACCAACAAAGTTGTAGCAATGAGATATTATGTCCATAATACAGTAACGAGCCAGATTAGAGGATGCCGCATCTATAGCACAACAGTTGAAGTACAAGAAACAACAATTGGCGCGACAATTTGCTGTTAGCCAGCACATTATCTGTAAAAATAAAGTATTCTATTGTTCATGCACAGCTTCTTATAGACCAATTGTGAATTGTTCTACATTTGTCTCTACCGCATAACATGAATATGGGGGCTTTGATCTGTTCCAAACAATCAAGTTGGATATGTAAAGTTCACTTTGAAAATAACTAAACAATGCATCATTAAAAATAAATCTCATGTCTACAAAAGGTTTGAATTCGCCAGAATTATATCGGCTATTGTATTTTCGGTAATAAAAAAGAGGTTTGTGCTAAAAGTTCCATTGTGAAAGTTTGAATTTGTCTTGAAAGGGGAATGGTCCGGGTTCCCGAAAACACTAAAACTAATGTAGATAGGCACGGATAAGCTCGCTATACAGGACTCTTACGGGCCTTCTTTCTCAAATTACCTCTCGCCATGATAAGACAGAGTTAAGGTGATACCACTCAAAGAATTGTCCGAACCATATCCTTATCACCATGCTAAAGCCCAGAAACACTTTTTCAAAAAATCGTATTGATCACAAAGACTTAAATACTAGACTACTGACAGGCAATTAGATAAAGTGGACAATAAAATTTTAGAGGCTCATCTATTATTTCGATGCCGAGTCTAAATGAGGATGAACTAACCCAAATATACCAGTGTACAGTTTTTTTTATAGGTTTTTGGAAATTCAGATAACATTTCACGACTGATTTCGCTCAATCCAGAGTAATTCCGACCCAATATGATTTTCTGTATATCCACTATACTAATCTAGAAGCTACATGCAAGGTTGGTGAAGCTAAACTACAAGATCAACCAGCAGATACATAAATGGAAAATAAATTTTAGATGCATATCTATTGTTCGGATGTAGAGTCTAAATGAAGATGGATAAATCTCAAATAGACGAGTGTACAGTTTGCTTTGTACGTTTTTGGAAACGCAGATATCATTTCCAGACTGGCTTCGCTCGATTTAGAGCGTAAGTGACAATATATCTTCTTCTGTATATCTACAGCACCAATTGAGAAGCTATACGTGCAGACATCGTGCATTACCAATTAGGGTTTAATGTACGTCGTAACTACTGCCGATTTACAGGGTTGCCTTAATTGTTCAAAAAATCTGTCCATTGGGAAGTTTGCTTTCCAGCGTGGGTAATAATTCATTCATGCAATGCCTTCAACATTGTAAAAAAATTTATAGCTGCAACTGAAGTCACCATCCCCGAATAGGTGATTCTTGAATAGGATGCTGGTAATTCTGTTTTGTATCCAATCAAATTTCCTGGCATTTTCGTGAATTCTTGTCCTTCTAGTTCCACATGTACTGCAGTTAAAAATTAGTGTATTTAAACAGTAGAAGTTGCTAGCTAAGCCATCAAACATGAAACTAGTACTCATTGCAGCAACTACTTTGGCTGGTTTGGTTTCTGCCTTTGAAGGCTGTACTCCTAAGAAGGCTGAGAAGGGTCTCACAGTTGATTTCTTTGAAGGCGTTGACAATATTGGAAACTCTGCTGACGCTCCTGCGTACAGAAAATACATCAAGTACATTGACGGTCTCCAGCCAAGTGCAACCATCCATGGAGTCACAAATCCAAACTTTCAGATACCAAATATCAAGTTGAGTGGTGCAGATTACAGAAATATTTACGGGAGGAGGATTGACGTGGGAAAATTTGGGCTTAGACTTAGTGGTTACTTCATGGCTAAAACTACAGGAGATTACAAGCTTTCTTTGGGTCACATTGATGATGGTGCCACTCTTGCTTTTGGGGAAGTTGGGTTTGATTGTTGCAGTAACCCTAAGCTGTCAAGTGCAAAAGCCGACATGGAGGCTTTCGGTACGATCGTGGGTAGCACATCGCCACCTATCTTGGACAAGACTGTTAGCATGAAAGCGGGCCATTACTACCCTTTGAAAATGGTGTACTATAATCGTCAACCATATGCTGCCCAGATTGCCTTAGCTGTCACGTATCCGGACGGGAGCGTCCATAAAGATGACATAGACTGGTACTCTACTGAGAATGACGACGAACTTTGTCCACCACCAATCACTGTCACTACTCCATGGACTGGAAGCAACACCAGAACTATCACCCATACTCCATCCGATTCTGACGGTACTACAACTGTTGAAGTCGATGTTCCTTCTGTACCACCAACCACTGTTACTACCCCTTGGACTGGAACCACCACCAGAACTGTCACTCACACTCCATCAGAATCTG
>JAJLZE010000040.1:0-24115 GCA_030571955.1 Yamadazyma phyllophila | reverse complement strand
GGGGTGTAAGCTTTCGGACTTGGGGATCCAGGGGTTTACGGGTTGCTAGAATATATAATTAATATATGCTATGTTATAGACGTGTAGATTTCGAGAGGTGAAATATAATAGGCTCAGCCTGAATTACCATACTAACTTGCATGTATTACTACGTATCTAATCTTTGTTTACTTCAGAATCTTCGACCGCTGGTTCGACAGGCTTTTCTTGACCTTTTTTGGTCTCTGGATCAGCCACCGGTGGGGCAAGTGGTTCTTCTGACTCTTTCTCATCTTGTTTCTTTGGTTCTACTTTACTTTCACTTTCAGGTTCCTTTGCAGGTTCTTGTTGGATAACTTCTACAGGAGTTTCCTTTGGTTCCTTGACTTCAACGTTGTTGGCATTTGGAACTGCATCGTTAGAAGATCTGAGAGCAGCAACACCCTGGAACCCATATTCACTTAATGTGTTTGGGAAAGCATTACAGTCAAAGTCCCAGCCGCTTAAAAGCTTGGATTCCAAACATTGTGGTTTGGTCCATTGCAGGCCGTAAATCAATGGGGAGTAGTTTATGTAGAAGTAAGTACTGATAGCCAAAAATCCACCGAAGACAGCATAAACGATATACTTCAATGTTTTAGCGTTAGCAGCAAAATAAGTGAGGGCAATATCGAAGAAGTGTCCCAAGGTTAAAACACCGAAATACAAAGCTGGCAAGTAATGGTGTAAAAACAATTGCCTTCCCATGATATAGAATGGGAGATAGTGGATAGCCCAACCAATGAAGTACGTGAAGGCTTGGTAGTTGAAGTTGAAAACATGTTTTTCATCTGCAATCTTGGCACCTAATTGCCATCTAACGATTTGGACTGCAACATAAACCGAAAATGTAATGACAGACAAGGTAGTAGCCCACCAGACAGCAACATTACCAAAAAGGTAGACATGTTTACTCTCCTTGGCCCAGTAGTTGATGCCCCTCAATAATAATGGCCATTCATGAGGGTTGGTTTGCCATGGATGGTGTTCAGTCAATCCACTATTGATCTTCCACATTCTCTTGTGGGATTCGATAAACTTGTCGAAGAACGAAGGAGTGACATAGTTAGTAATTTCTGAAGTGGTTTCATTGATTCTAGTGTTTTCATTGGTCTCAATGTACCAGTAAGTCAAAGGTCTGAAACCTTGACCGGCGGTAGTCACTTCTTGTTGTTCAAACCCCCAGGAAGGTAATTTGGTTGAACCAGAGAACAAGTAATTTCCGGACATGGCATGTCTCAATCTGAACACGGAAGTCAATGCCTTAAGGTTGGTTCTTGAAGCTTCATCTTTCGTAGCTTTTTTAACGATTTCAACGATGAAGTCGTCATTGGCATCACCTTGGAATCCTTCATACCCGTAACAACTGGCTTCCTTTTGCCAATCACGCTCACTGACGGGAGGCTTTTCGTCATGAGAATGTAATCTTTTTCCGCTGTTGATGTGCTTCAATCTAATCTTCATTCCGTCATGAACTGGCAAAAATTCATCGTCTGGTGTTGACTTGTTGTAGTGTTCGATGAGCCATTTGTTGTTGGTATCTAAATGTGGGTACAAAGTGATTTGTTGTTGTTTAGAACCAGCTGGATAGAAATGGTTGTGAGAGTGTAAGTAACCACCTTGAGTTTCCAAGTGACGAATGGTGACGATAGAACCCAAACCAACATTAGCCTCTATATCACGAGGAATGACGTTACCTTTCAAAGTAGATCTGAAAGCACTTGACATGAAGGCACTTCCATCACCCTCGTTTGGCAAGAGATTGAAGTGGACGGAAAAGAAAAACAAGTATAACACAATAGGGACACCCAATAAAACAGATCCTCTAGCCACAAAATGACCCACGACCTTTTTACTAGAAACAGATAAATCACCTATGATAAACCATAATTGTAACACACAGCCAGCACCTACCCAAGCAACCGTGAACAAACCGACCCATTTGGAACTCAAAGCGAGACCTAAAGCGATACCTGAAGCCAATAAACTTTTGTACCAGCCGAAGGAGAAAGGAGTTTGGATTTCGAACTTCTTATACGAATAAACCGAAGCAGCGATAAAGAAGATCAATGGGGAGTCTAATAATATATATCTTGAGATGGTGATGTTAGCGTTTTCAATGATCAATAATAAAGATGACAACAAACAAACAATTGGTCTACAACCGCTTGTTTTCAAAGTTAAGTAACATAAAACAACCGTACCCATACCCAAGACTGCTGGGAATAATCTCATGGCTTGGAAAGGCACATTTGCTGGGTATTCGGTACCAATTTTTTCAAAGCTGAAGTCGCCTTTGAAGCCAGCTAATAGTCCAACGGCAGCAAAAAGCATTTTCGCTAAAGGAGGATGGACATCCATAAAGTAGGTACCAAGAATGTACTTCTTAGCAAACCCTCCAAAGTGGACCTCATCAAATACAACAGAATTTGGGTAAGATAAATCCACCAATCTAATACTTGCGGATAATAAGATCAAACCTAGCAAAAACAAATACTCTTTAACCAGCAAGCTTCTAGAAGCAATTGTTGATTTTGAAATGTCAGTTTTCAAATAAGGTCTATAAGAGCCATTGGCGTACGACAAGTTTCCCACTGGGTCCGAAGAATCGGCGAGTTTGGGAGCTGGTTTCGATTGAGACTTTTTAGCCATGACAGGAAGTTAACAAAGTGTGTAGTTAACGGAGACTAATGACAATCGAAGAACTTGAAACTGTTGGAGAAACAAGTTTTAAATAGAACAAGTGTTAAATTTTTCAACGCGTATGGATCGGAAATGAAATAGGAATGAAAAACAAGGATAGGTCGGAATGCAATCAAATACGGTGGTAAAAATTGTTTTCTGGTCGGAATAAAAATAAAAACCCACGCACCGCGGCGCCGCGATCCGAATGATTTGCTGCAAATACCAAAGCCAATAAACCCTGATCCCTTACATAAGCTTATCAGCTCATTAGCTGGTTTAAACTATAACTATTTTAGTCGTAGGATCCGTTTGTCTTGGGAAGCAAAGCCTACTGTAATACTATTGTTACTACCACCGAGGCTTCTGTCTCGCTTTTTCTCCCTTCTTATCATTCCTTTCCGTTCGTTTCCTCCCTCTAACCTATACTCCCTCACTTCACCTCCCTCACAACACCCGCCTTTATCTCAATTTAAACTCCCTTGTTTTTCTAATTTATGGGCTACTACTATTACAATTTCGAATGGTACGTGTTATGTCTCGCCGATACACAACCACCTCCTAGCTGCAATTGAATGTCTCCACATCCCGCTGTGCTTGTCTCAAGTCCTTGGGCTTAATTAACATTCGAGTACTGTTGATCTGATCTATCACTTACACACCACAGTCATTCATTTGTTTCGGTGTTTACATTGGTGGATACTAACCTTCTAGGCCTTCTGACGGCTCTTCAGTCGTACATGTTACAGGAAACTTCGATAATTGGTCGAAGTCAACCACATTGATCGAGTCCAAAGACGGTTTTGCCGGTCTTATAAAAGTGACTGAAAAACAACCCCTAGTATTTAAATTCATTGTTGATGGTAATTGGGTGTTGAGCAAGCAATACCCCACCACTTTGGATGATAGCGGCATCGCCAATAATTTTGTGGACGCTGACGAGTTGATTTTTGTTGATGATTTCGAAGAGGATGTAAGCGATGTGGTCGAACATGGTCAAGAAAACGAAGAAGGGAAAAATGTAGATGTTCCCGATGGAAATTGCAAGTCTGAAGATACAAAAACTGACAAGATTTCGAAGAAATCGCCAGATGGTTCGGAAACCCCTCTGGAAGATGATATCCATCAGGTATTGACCGGATCGTCTTTTGCTGCGGTTTCAATTCCTGAAAAAGAGTTTGAAGAAGTAAGAGCTACAGAAGTGACTTCACGGGATGAACCTGAAGTGTTGAATAAGGAAGAAGACCCCAAAGTTTTGGAGGATGACTCTGGAACTGCTACACCTAAGCTCTCCGACTCCTTCAATAAAACACCTGAGGAGAAAAAGACAGGAAGGGCTAAATCTGACGGAGGCAATATCAATTCTGTCAACTCAAATTCAACTTATTCGACTTTGAGTAAGGAAGAGTTGAAGATTCCAGGATCGTACCCTAGCAACCCATCTTCTCCTGTAAAGGATGATAGAAAGAGGGAAGGGTTGGTCTCAAGATTTAAGAATCTATTCAAGTACTGATTGTATGTGATTCCGATATCTTCACTATCTTGATCCTTTTCACCATCAATTCAACTTCAATTCTTACTGATTCTACGTGATTCAATTCTTCATTCCATTAGGCTGGTAACTTATATATTTGATACACGATCACTTTTTTCCCTTTTTCTTCTTCTTCTTTTTCTTGTCCTCGTCGGCAGGTAATGCTATCGAATCCTCCTGCTCAAATACCTTATTGGACATCACACTGCTCAAACCAGGAACCTTTTCTGATGTGGTACTATTCGTCACTCCTCTTGGTCCTAAGAAGGTCATAAGCTTGGAGAGCTCTTTGATCTTGTACGTTTTATACTTAATACACTTGCCCAGATTAGGTTCGAACACTTTCACTTTAACACAGTTGGACGCAGACTTGTCGTTCGATAATTTTGACACTTTCAGGTCTTTTTTTTTCTTGTGTTCATTTGAATACGTTATTGACACCTTAGCAGAAGTAGGGTATGCAGCCAAGAGCTGATACGTTGAGGTGATAAACGTATCGAGCGACATGATGAGATTTTTCCACCACCGCGAATTGTTCTTCACCAATTTATCTTACGCATTCTTAAGTCTTGAATGATTTGAATAATATAAATGATAATGTGTTTAATGCAACTATAGAGGAACGTCATAACCTAAAAACAAACTGCCGATCAAAAATAAATTGAGAACGGTGATAAACCCCCAAACCAAAACGGCACCAATTGATGTTAATGGTCCGTTACTTAAATCTTTATACCCTACCACTTTAAACTCCAGAGTTTCTTCTGGGTATTTTGGGACTGCGCTAGGTAAGTCCCCATTTTGTATTAGCCTGTCTGACTCTTCTATGCCCATTTGTAGGTGTTCCTCATCGTCATCGAACCCAGCACAGGGATGGCTATTCCTTAAATCTTGTAATTTAATAGCCGGTTGGGAACTTTTGTATCTCAATCTGTCGTAGTTGTTAACTTGTATAGCCACTTGTTCCTCGGCCTCTGGATTTGTGGAGATGGTTGTCAAAGGAACTCTCATGATCTCTTTTGAACATGTGAAGATAATCAAAGGCGCAGTAACAAAAGGGAGTAACAATGAAAGAACCACTTGACTGAGGTTGAGAACATTAGCCAATCCTTCTCTACCGGCCATCATTACTACCAAAAAGCAAGGTAATATGGCCAATGCTCTTGTTATTAGCCTCCTCACTACAGGAGAGACAGTCCAGCTCAAAAACCCTTCCAGGACCATTTGACCTGCTAAGGTACAAACGATTCCTGCACTTTGGCCTGAAAACAAAAGGGCTAATGCAAATACAATCCCAGCTGTTTTCGATAGATGAGTCGAAAGAAGATGGAAGATCGTGAATAAATCAGCGTTATCATAATCTTCGTCGTCTGTATCTGATTCGTTACCATCTTCGTGGTCATCTCTTTTACGACTCTTCAAAGTCGCCCCAGCCACAATTAAAATAGCTGAATTGACAAAAAGTGCAACAGTGAATAATGAGATAACGAGTTCCACAATTGTGTATGACATGATGTCATTGATCGCATGAATTGACGGCCTATAATCGTCGTTATCGTTATACTTTTGTTGGATATCTGTTTCTTGGTCTGGATCATCGTCCATAGTACTTGGCTCGTCAGGAGTATACACCCCGTGTTTGATATCATAGTCTTTTAGTCTGCTTTGTACAAGTCCCAGACCAAGATACAAAGAATGGGGCATAACCGTTGCGCCTAGAATAGCCAAACTTAAAAATAATCCGTTCCCACCCTCTCTATCACTCATGTCCACCACTTTTTCATTGGGTAAGAAACCTGCTAATACCTCCCCAAGCTTGAAGTCGATTGAGGAGTCAGTGGCCACTTGGTAAAGTTCAATACCAAAGCATACAACGGTGGCTGTCACCAAAAGTGACACGAATAATTCGAAGATTCGTACAAAAATCAAAGGACCATTTGGACGATACGCCATAAGAACGATAAGGACATCGACTATGGTAAGAAGAACTCCTAGTATTAAAGGCAAATCAAAAAGAATATTGAGGGCTATAGCAGTGCCTACAACTTCTGCCAAATCGGTTGCAATAATGGCGACTTCTGCCATGATGTAGACCAAGATATTGATCCTATGAGGTAAATGGATTTTACAGTTGGTGGCTAAATCTAAACCAGTAACACAGCCTAGACGAGCCAGCAAAATCTGAAGAAATATTGCCAAACAATTCAGTAGAAGGATTGAAAAAAGTAGTTTATACTGAAATGCTCCCCCGGCCGCCACTGCAGTAGAGTAGTTTCCCGGATCCATATAAGCGACAGACACCATGAGGCCTGGGCCTATGAATTTCATGTACTTTTTGAGTATTCGAAATACAGACATTCTGTTTGTGGGCTTTGTGTATGTTCTGCGAGTGTGAGTCCGTTGGCTTGAATATTCCGAATAGAACCGTCAATCGTTTCGTTATGACTTATTGGATTGGTTATGATCTTCAGTTCCAGCACAGTTTATGGCTTTTGAGACGCTATGAATGTGCTTGCTTTATTTGTTCCCTTTCTACGTGAATCTGGGCTAATAGTCTGAACTAGCACTATTGGTAGCTCACTCGGGTGCTCCTGATGTCTTCGAGGAAAGAAGAAATGAAAATTTTCGTAATAGCTAAGGTAGCGCTGATTAGTGGAAGTTAAACAACGAAACCTTTGATGTGAGTGGAAGAAAGCCTGGATGTAAACGATGAAAGTATTGGTACTGGTACAATAAATTAAACACGAAAATGTTTTTACTCTGGTGATTTATTTTATTTATTGCGAAAAGACCCGGAACTCGGAGACCTGGATGACAGTAACGCCTTCCCGGGGAGAAGGACCACTAACGGTAGGGGGACGCATCAGAGAAAAACAAATGAGGTAGAGGAAGTTGTGTCTCGGTATTACTAGTCTTTTATGTAAGCAAGTGACCGGAAAGTGCGCGCCCGATCTTTTTATTATTCGGTCAAAGGTCCCCGGTAATATTTAATTCAACCATGTTAAATCGTTGTAAAGCTATCAATCTAGTAGCAAGAAGGACTATTAATGGTGCCAAAAGTAGTGTTTCTGGTATTCATACTTCTACCCCTACTCTTGCAGCATCAATCTTCAGGATGCCAGCAATGTCTCCAACAATGACAGAAGGCGGTATAACTAGCTGGAAAATCAAATCTGGTGAACTGTTTGCAGCTGGTGACGTTTTGCTCGAGGTGGAAACTGATAAAGCAACCATTGATGTTGAAGCTCAAGATGACGGTATTTTGTGGGAGGTTTTGATCAAGGAAGGAGAATCAGGAATCCCCGTTGGAAAGCCTATTGCTTATTTAGCAGAGCCTGGCGATGACTTAAGTGCCTTAGAAAAACCCCAAGACGAACAAAAAGAACCTCCTCAGGGAGTCAAAGACGAAGTCAAAGATGAAGCAAAGGAACCCAAGCAGTCTAAGCTGGCCAATGAATCGTCAGACACCAACCGGAAAGACGCAACCAAAGATACTGGATTACTTCTTAAAGCAAATCCAAACCAGAAGCTTTTACCCTCAGTTGAGCTTTTGCTTCACAAGCATAATATCTCTCACAACGATGCATTAACCAAAATTGAAGCTAGTGGCCCTAACGGAAGGATTTTGGTGGGTGATGTGTTGGCTTACGTCGGAGAAATTTCTCGTGACAGTGTGGTATCTGTGGCCGAGTTCGTCCAAAGGAAACTGCACTTAGACCTTTCTAACATAGTAATCAAAGCACCAGAAGAAAAGACTGAACCCCCTAAGACTGCTGAACAGGCTGGAGAACCAACAAAACCCAAGAACATCTTGAACCTTAAGATATCAGCCAAATTAGACGTACCAGCAGACCAATTTAAATTAGCATTTGAAAATTCCATCCACAACGCAGTCCGGAAGACATATGCCACCAGGTTTCCTGAATTTGCATATTCTCCGTCAAGCCTGCCTTTACTGAACGAAGATGTGTTTGATGATTTATTGGTTCCAGCCGTGAACAAGTCGAGATTTGAAGTTTATGACATTTCCTATAAGTTCCCTAAGAGCTCGCCTAACACTTTGTTCAAAGAATCCGTTGAAGATATTTTCGATGATTTGATGTCCTCTAAGCCTGAACCGGTGACTGTTAGTGATAAGGTTGAGATTGAATTCAAAGTTCGTTATGATTTGAGGCTGATGGATGCGCTTGAGTTTGTGGAGTATTTCCAGGATAGTTTATTGGAGCAGATTCCTAGCAACCAGTTAGTGAGTGAGTAGATAGTAATAGACGTCGGGATGGAGATGTAAAATAAACATGTACTACTTGATGTGTGTGAAAATATATGTAATTGTAAAGAGAAAAGAAAAGACCTACTAGTAAGGCACCGGGATATCTAGAAAGGATAAGGTGGAATAGATGTTGCAGCCAACGGGAAGTCTAAACGTCTACACAAGAAACACAACAATAAACACCTGCATTAGAGATGCAATATGCATATCTATTGTTTCATCCCAAAATTCTTCCACCCCCTTTTTTAAATGAGAGACCCTTAGCCCAGTCTTTGAAGCAAAATAAATAGGCCTTACAGACTAAATGGAGAGTGCGCAAGAAATAACCTAAAGTAGTTCTTAATTTTATTGAAAAAAAAAAACTTGTTTTCTGAGACATGGTCAACGACTAAAAGCGACAAGTAACCCAAATCTACGGTGTGTTTTTTTTTTCTTCGCAAATTCAAGTCCTCCATGGTCATAATCTTCTCATAAGCTACTCTTTACCTATCACGTTCGCCTGATCAGTATTTTTTATTTCTAGCGCCTTCGTTCTCTCCGCGCTGTCACGGCACATTTCCACTGATTTAACACACCACCGCGAGCGTCGCTAGATCTCATCGTCCAGCGTACCGCCCTCCATCACATAACACACCGGGCTCACCCGTAATATTTTTTATTTATTTGCTTTTTATTCGCTTTTTAAAAAATCCTTAAAATAAAAAACGATTTTTTTTTAAAAAGCACCCACTCAAATAGCATCGAATCGGAAACCTATCACATCTTTGAAAGCCCTATCTATTTACTCGGACTTAATCGATCATATCCCTTGATTAAATAAAGCCTGTGTCAATTCTCCTGTTTTTTTTTACGAGTGACTTCAATTGAATTGTTTATCCCTACTTGGATCGTCGTAAAATAAATAAAAAAAACATGTACAATCCATACCCATCTTTCCCAGTAGCTCAGTCAGACCGCAAAAGCGTGAGCCATGCTTCAATGAATGGTGCAAGTCTACAGAACCCTAACAACTTGCAACAAGCAGCCACTCAGCAAAATAATCCCGTTTCTCCAAAACTTTACAATAACGTACCAGTAATGGGTGGAACTGGTCAAAATCAAGGCCGGGGCTATAACTTTAACGTCCCACAGCACCAACATCAACAGAATCAACACCAGCATCAGCAGCATCTGTCGGCCGTTTACCAACAGCATCAGCACCAATCTGCTCACCAACCTACGCCTCACCAAACAGGCCACCAGAATTCTCAGACCCAGCGTGTCAACATGAATGTTGCAAATGTAATACCTAACGTCGCTACAAATGTCGGTGCTAATATCAACGCCGTGGGTGTTAATATTAATAACATTGGAGCCAATGTTTCCAATGTCCCTCCTTTAGGTCTAGCTCGTGGTTATTATCAACAAGGCGTTCCTGTTCAGCTGGCTACCCCAGTTCAACAGCCAACTCTGGCTCTGCAGCAACTGCCTCAACTCCAGCAACAACATCACCAACAGCATCATCACCACCAACAACAACAACAACATCACCAGCAGCAGCAGCAACAACAACAACAACAACAACAACAACAGCAACCGCTCAACTACCAAATGAACAACCAGGGAAGACCTTTTGATAGCGCTGTCTATGAAAACACCAATTATTTGCAAATGCATCCCCTGCAATACCATCAGTATCAGCAACTTTTACAGCCTATGGGAGGACAGTACCCACAGCTGCAAATAGTACAACAACAACAACAGCAACAACAGCAACAGCAACAACAACAGCAACAACAGCAACAACAGCAACAGCAGCAGCAGCAACAACAATTGCAACTTCTTCATCAGCAACAACAACAGCAGCACCAACACCAACAACAACAAAATCAACAACAAAAACAGACTCTCCAATCCCCTCAGCATCAACACCAGCTTCAGCAACACCAACAACAACTACTACAACAACAACGGCAACAACAGCAGCAACAGCAACAACAGCAGCAACAGCAACAGCAACAACAACAACAACATATACAACAACAACACCAACAACAACACCAACACCAACCTCAACAGCTCCAGCTCCAGGCGCAGCATCATACGCAGCAAATTAACCCAAATAGGTTTCAATATGATCTTAAGCAGGGGGTTCTGGTACAGAACTATATCCCTGGGTATGAAGATGAACACCACTTTGATGCTTACCACCAAGATTTTGATTTAAAACACCAGCTGTTACAACAAGCCCTGCAACTGCAACTGCAACTGCAACTGCTGCTGCTGCTGCAGGCCCAAATGCTCCATTCTCAGCAGATACAGCAACAGCCTCAACTGCTTGTTGAGAATAGCCACCTCACGCCCTCCATCCCACAACAGCATGGTCTTTCACTTCCGCATAAATCTCCCCAAGGTTTAAAGGCTGACCAGTTGGCGGTCGACTCAAAAGGCTCCGGAGACTTAGCAACCGTCTCATCCTCTGTTGAGCCAGTCATCAGAAAAAGAGGTAGAAAACCAAAGAATCAAAGCCTTGAAGCCACCAATCCAACATTCCAACAGTTCGAAACCCCTCCCCCTCCCCCAACGCAAAAGAAAAGGAGAGGAAGACCTAGATTACTCATTCTCGATCCTTCCACTAACACGTATATCGACTCCACTCATCCCAATTATAAAGCCTTGAAAGCTCAGGTAAAACTGGGTGAAGGCGGAGTAATCACCACGTATATTGACAAACAACAGAGTGCCTACTCTTTAAGGGAATATGATGCTTCCGAAGCTAGCAAGTTATTACAAAAGAAGGACAAACGTGGAAGGCCACGGAAGTTTGCAGTTGAAGAAACGGGAATCACCGTTAAAGGAGTCAGAATTGGCGGTATAAAGCACAAGAAGAAAAAAGTAGTTGATTTAGCTGCTACCAATACCATCAAAAGACCAAGAGGTAGACCAAGAAAAATCGATACTGGATTTTGACTGACATAGGGTACATAATCTACGATCGTGAAAAGCTCAAACTTCTTGATACACTTTTTTTAGTTTTAAAGAGGTATCGTGTCTTATTCACAATGGCTTGTAGTAAAATTATATCGTTGTAAATATATATTATCGTTACTTTTTTGCTTTCTTCTTTTTGTTTTTCTCGTGGCTCTGTATCTGTAAGGAGTTGTTAGTGCTTGGTGCTCGTAGTGGAATTGCTAGTTCTGCTTCACCAGAAGTTTCTAGGTTTTGGCTTTCAGACCCAAGGTTGGAACTTGGGGTGCCAAAATTTACAACTGGGTCTACAACTTCATGACTGCCACTATGGGCTTTTTGGGGATCGAGGCCCTTGGTCTTCATATACACATTCCCATCCTCCTTATTAGTACCATAATCAGATCCCTGTTGAAGTAAAGGAGAATTCTCATTTCGTAAAGCATTAGCAACCGTACTTTGTTCATAAAGACGTTCCCTCAAGTCCATGACTTCCTCTGGATCATTTGTGATAACTGAAGTGTCCAAATCTTGGTGTCTTTCTTTTTCGTCTAAACGCTCCAGATCTTTCCTAGAAGATGACCCTACGACGATCTTATTCCTACCGAAGAAATCAAGCTCTTCTACAGGGTATGACGGAGGGAGCTCCTCCCCTTTGTCTAACAATTGGTCACCTGACGAGGTAGACGCAGCTCCATATTGGGGAAGAGCTGCAAGGCCACGATCGCCTCTTATTTTCTTGTAATCACTAGTGGAAATGAACCCATACTTTTTGACATTAGCTTCAATCCACACAAAACCTAGCTGTCCTATATTGACTTGGAATTTGGCATTCGCCAGGAAACATCCAACTGCGGGATACATGTCCACGAACAACCCTTTCATTACATCCATGATTTTCTTTCCATTTCTCGTAATGAAAACGGTCCCCGTCATTATATGATAACCGAATCCCACAATATCACTTTGGGATAAAGGTGGAAGCACTAAGGCATTATGCAAGCTCATCTCACCCCAGTGTTGTTGCAGAGGGGTGGGGAAAGGTTTATTGATTTTTAGGTTTCCTGTACTCTCGTAGGCGATAGAAAAACTATTATACCCAGGCAATCTGAAAGAAGAAGGGTACGGTTTAGTGACAAGACCAATCGCAAAGTGAGCATTGGGGTCATTGTCATCAAATTCAAATATCTTAGTCTCGAAGTATACACAGTCGGAGAAGGTCCTATTTCTCACAGGTAGGCAGAAGTTTAGCACTGCTGTGGATGTTTCGTAAGGTGTGTCGTTATCAATGAAGTTGATTTCTGTCTTGTCCTCAACTATATACCGTGGCTGTAGGCTTTGGGCATCTTGCTCAAACTCAAAGGCTAGAATTCCTTGTTCTTTAATAATCAATTCTCCTTCGCGCCCCATAGATCTACCCCTGGTGTGACGAAAGTCAGGAGGGTTAGCCTTGGAAAATTCCTCGGCTCTATGAAATGATGCCTGCTCCTCCGGAGAGAGCTGGTTGAAATTGTATTCCTCTCCCAATCTGGCGATGATCTCCTCATCATTCAAGAATTCTGACGGAAGATCGGAATTAATCACTATTGTGTCTCCAACTAGTTGGTACCTCCTCCCCAGTCGTCTGCTGCGACAATAGAAGAATATACCAAGCAGTAAAACTACAAAAAGAGCCGCTGATCCAGCCACAAGTAAAGCAAGTAGTGTGGGGTTCTCTTCCAGAGCACCGACAACCACCAAGTGCGCAATAAACAACATAGCGAGTTCTGTCCAGACTTCTTCCTCAAATACTGATGTTAAGGATTGCGATCGCGATAATAAATTTAAAGCAGATAAAGAGTTTATATGACATTCTAGCTAGGGATACATAACGTCATGTTCATACCTTCCTGTCGTTCACTTTGCTTAACTTCATTAATGAACGAGCGCCATCCCTCACCATGGGAGAATAATGTTTATCAAGGAGGACATTCTCCCAAAGAGTAGCTGCAACAGCATTACTTCTTTCAAGCTCAACATCTCTAGTAGATTCTGTACCTAATTGATATGATCCTTCTCCACTTATGCGTTCTTCTGTGTTCCATAATCCTTTGACGCTCTCTCCGTACTTGTTGACAAGTTTCCCAATGAACTTGAGGGTGGCCAAAGAAGTTTTTTCAGGGGTATGAAGGATAGATAAATAAAGCCTTTTGATAAAGCTAATACTCCTGAAAACAGTCCCATTTTTTGATCGAAAGAATATTGAGTCGAGACAATTGAGAAGGAGCTCAGACTTGGTAGAAACATTGACAGAAGGCTTCTCAACACATTCGGAAGTAGATAACGGGTCTAATAATCGGAGACTCTTTGAACTAAACTCAAGATCACAATCTATAGTTAGATCACTAAGAATGAGATACAATGACGAAATAAACTTGGATAAATCAATTGAGATAGGTAACTTCCCCACTGTCAAATGGTTCAAGGTTAATTGAAATGAAGTAGCTATACAGAGGAGTATGGTCCTAATTTGTTGCCCATTATAAAGGCCAGACTCGCTATCTGCATCTTCTTCGTCCTCTTCAATCGGGTGCGTTGATATTATGTCGGACATTATCTCTCTCAATACTTCGAGGAAATCACCAAGCAAGTCAAAATTAGCCATCTTACCGAATTTAGATAATCCCTCTAAAACGGCTGCCATCAAGGAACTGGCATCATTCTTCACGTTGACTGCTCCCGACCCAGCCTTCAAGATTTCGAGGTAGAGCTTCAATAATGTCTGTAAGGTCTTTGCTTGAAACTTCTCTCTTTCTTCAGCAGTAAGTGCTTGTTTGGCTTGTTCCAATTCATCCTCAATTTCTTTCATTTCCTTACGTGCCTTTCTCTGCTTTTTGGATAAGTGTACTCTGTCCTTTTTCTTTATCTTGGGTTTATTATCCCTTGCATCAATTCTTGGATAGTAGTCGTCCAAGATAGATAAAGATAAAAAGATATTAAGCACAGATTCATCAACTCTATAACCCTTTTCAGTAATGGTCTTAGCTAGAATCCTGATCAAATCATAAGATAACTCACCATGCTCTTTATCTCCCAAAAGTAACAGCTCAAGCAACCTTATACATCTGGTAAAAATTCTATGGTCCTCTATGTCCTGAGGCCTCCTGTTCAATCTCTTGATGATGATAGCCAATAAATCGTTCCGATTATTGAACGATTTCAAAGATGAGTCTGCCATATCACAACAAGCTTTCAATGCTAATTGACCAAATTTGACTTGCTCTTCGGTAACTTTTTTATTATTCAATGAATTCATTCTTGTTATCTTTCCAAGTTTTGCTAGATGGTCTAGAAATAACTTATAGTTGTTGATAAGGGACTGTTCGAACACTCTCAATCTTGCCACCTCCTTACTAACTTTCTCCCTTTTTTCTTGGTCACTTAAATGTCTGATTCTATATCCTGGGGTCAAGCTCTTGAATACTGGTACTAAAGCCAAGATGGACAACTGGCTGACTACAAGATTTTTAGACATAGACATCTTCCTTAGCCTCGTTAGGCATGCGATGTTTTCCTCTGGATCTTCCATCAACTTAGATGCGAGGTCTGCTATTTCTTCTTTGATGTTTATCAATCTTTCTTGAGGAGTAAGGTCAGCATCATTAAATTCATCACCTTCATCGGGTTGTTCTTCTTCTCCTTGATTTTCAGTAGAAGAATCAGGTTCCTGGTCTGGTTCCAACTCCAATTCTACTGCTTCTTCCCTCTGTGTTCTTTCGACAGTACCATCACTCCTTTTTATAGGTAAACCTTCTATGACTTGTTTCTGCTTCACAGATCTTGGCTTTAACTCATAGCTTTGTTCTGCAGTTTCCCAATCATTTGTCCCCTCTGCGGGATTTAAGATGTCTTCGTTAAAGAGACCCCCCGATAGTAATGCATCTGCATCTTGCTTGAATTTCTTCCTTCTGTCTTCACTAGACTTGTTCCTTCTTTTTCCCATGGCGAAGATTTAAATTGTCAAAATTCGCATCTCATCTCATCACCTTAAAAAATGTAGTGCGGTGGTGGTGATAACATAGCGGGTAAACAGCCCCCCCTCCCCTTGAAGGCAATCAAGCTCTATATATGTTAGGCAAAAAAGCGATATGCCTTTGAAGTCATTCTTCTCCATTCATATAGCACAAGCTGAAGAAACTTCTCTGGTTTGAACTTTCATTGCAAATAAATTTTGCAATCAATTCCCAATGGAATTGATAGCTCAGAGCGGATAGCTCGAAACATCTGCAATTAGCGTCGGACATCTTACCTTCAAGAAAACTACTCTCTGACTTTATTTTGAATCAATTATATTATGCAATCTATGACCTAATGATATAGTCTCCAATCTGAGTTAAGTACTTTACGCCCTTGTACGGTTTGACTGTCTCGCTCATGCCCTTGGCACTAACTATCTTTAAACTCTCCACGCGTATTCCAGAAGCTAGTGACCCTTTGTTACTGAATTTCAACTTTATAAATGAGGGCTTTAAGGGACCCCGGTGTTTCGGAGTATCTGACTCTTCATGGCACTCTGCCTTGTCTGTCCCACTGTCCAAGTCATCAGTGAGAATAACACCGTATAATACAGGGTTAATACCAGTCGATACTGACCTTAAATTCCATTCAGCTTTTCCATTTCCTTTATAACTGAAATCACCGTGGGTAAGTCTGTTTGACTTGATACTAGACAAAGTTTTATGTGTGGCATTTATCTCGATTATCAAGTCTTCGATCTTGGAAACTCCTTTCAATAAGGGAATGGTAAGTTTTATCTCGAACTCGTTTTGTTGGCTACCCAATCCATAGTTATAGTCAATATTTAGGGGCCCTAGCATTCCTAATTGATCCTTCCTTGAGAATTGATTGACATCCACAGTGTAACTCATTAATTTAAATTTCCCATCTGGAGGGATGAAAGCCAAGGTACCGTTGCTATTCTTCCAATTTTCTGACTTAACACAACGATGGAATTTTGGACTTATATCCTTAAGCCCACTCACATTCAAAATCATTTGAAGGTATGGAATACCGGTAAGTCTACAAGTGAAATTCACCTGTCCGGAAATAGTGGCGGAGATGGGAACCAAATTTTTATTATATAAAGCAGTTGCATTCGAGTTAGAAGATGAATAAAAGGCAGAATCGAATTGCTTGATATTTCCAAGGTTCATGTTACGGACAGACAGCTTTAAAATCACATTGACTGTTTCCAGAATATCAACGTACATTTCGTTGTTTGTGTGTCGTACATTGGACCTCCTCCATGGAACTGTAGCCGAATCCATATCTTCTGACTTCGGTAAATTCCGAACAGAAGGGCTTGTCTGTTTGTTGAAACTGTTGGAAAGCTGGCTTGTCTTTCCAAGGATTTTGGATAAGAAACTGCTGAAAGGCACTATGTCCCTCAATTTATTGAAGTCTGTTATATTTGGAATTCCGTCATCAAGCATCTGGTCAATCAATAATGTCAAGGTATCATTATTGGATTCAATTTTGGAGATAGCGATAGGGTACCCAAAATAATCATGAATGACATCTATAAGTTTTGTAATGAAATTGTATGGTAAAAGAGGGTTTATATCAGCTGTATTCAATGTATAAATTTTGATGTTGGAAGTGACAAATTTGAATACTGAGTAATTTTTGTTAATTTCAATGATATCGCTCACATCTGATGATAATGTTGATATAACTGCCAAAAGATACTTGAATTCTGGAGACGAAAGGTTGATTAGATACTCATAGATGAGATTACTATTGGAATCTGCAATGTAGACCGCCTCAAACATATTCAGTTTGGCCTATTCGATTTGGCGGATTCGCGAAACAGAGTCAGATTGATGCAACATTCGTTCCTAAAAGTATATGGAATAGGTATATATATAGAACTCGAGGAAGCGCACTATAAAAACGTACCCTGTTCTTGTGCCGCTTATTAATTGAAGTGAATTGACGTAGCATCAGTTTAACTTTAGTGGGTAGCATGCAAAATTTGTGTGATTCCGAGTTCTGCGGTCACTTCAGAATATCGTGATACGCTTGAAAATCCAGGAAAATGGGGCGGTAATGTTATACAAAGCCCGATCTTTCAACACATCCATCATGAATTAACGACACTTTGATTATAACATTATTTCCTAAATTTACAAACTGGTCAGAAATCGTAGGCCTTCTCGGTTAGATTTGTGAATTCCACAGGCCTGGAAAGTATTTGAAACCAAATGAAAAGATAAACTTTCTGTTGAGGTGCTTTTCCTATATAGATCTTAAAATAGGCCTCCAGAAGAGGCCACATCAATTACAACTTTCAAGTGTTCAGAGGTACCCCAGTAACCTGCCCTTCTTTGATTGCAACATTTTTTATGGCTTGCCTCACTTATCAATCACCGAAATTAACGGAGTTTAAACACTTAGCCTCTGAAAGTAGGTACATAGTTTGCCCTTAGTTACAGATGAAAAATACATCATATTCTTTGTATGCCCTGAAATTAGTAAATCAGCCGACTATTCATGGCCCCACATCTAGAGTAGATCTCAAAATTGAAAACGAGCCCAAATCGGCTGCAAGCAACAGGCTAATTCCCTCGTACAGTGCAAAGCCGGAAGTGGGATGAGACCGAGCCGACTAAAAAACTTTACCGGAAAATTTATACGATCGTACCCCTATGAGGCAATCGCAGCGAGCGTTTTTGTAATAAAAAATTTACGTTCAAATCTATTTCCTTTTCATTCGCTATTATGAGTGTAAACAACACTGTCGCTTTTGATCCCCTGACACTGTCATCAGTGCCAGCCACAGTACAAGGTTACTTAAGTACTGTTCCAACCTGGCAGTGGATCATTACTGCCATCGTCTTGCTTTTATCCTACGAACAAGCCTCGTACATCAGGAAAAAGGGCTCTATCGCAGGCCCAGCTTTAAAGATTTGGCCTATTATGGGTCCATTTTTGGAGAGTTTAGACCCAAAGTTTGAAGAATATAAGGCCAAATGGGACTCGGGTGCCTTATCGTGCGTAGCAGTCTTCCATAAGTTCGTTGTTATTGCCTCCACGAGAGATTTGTCCAGAAAGATCTTGAACTCTCCTCGTTACCTTAAACCTTGTTTAGTGGATGTTGCCATCAAAATATTAAGACCAACCAACTGGGTTTTTCTAGACGGTAAAGCACATATTGACTACAGAAAATCTTTGAACGGATTGTTCACCACAAAAGCGTTAGAAAGCTACATTCCGATTCAGGAAAAGTATATGGACGTTTACTTGGAAAGATACTTGAATTTCGATTCGCCAAAGAAGTTTTTTCCTGAATTCAGGGAATTGTTGTGTGCTTTATCTTTAAAGACATTTTGTGGTGAGTACATTAGTGACGACCAAGTACGCGATATCGCAGACAACTATTTCAGGATCACAGCTGCCATGGAATTGGTTAATTTCCCTATTATTATTCCATACACAAAGACTTGGTATGGTATGAAGATTGCGGATGAAACCATGAAAATTTTCGAAGCATGTGCTGATAGAGCTAAAGAAGATATTCAAAATGGTAAAGAACCTCATTCTTTGATGGAAAAATGGATATTCTCCATGAAGCAAGCTAGAGAAAATAAGTTGACCGGTGAGGATGCTAAGTTATTGACTAGAGATTTCACTTCCAGAGAAATTTCCGAGGCTGTTTTCACGTTTTTATTTGCTTCCCAGGATGCCTCTTCCTCTCTTGCTTGTTGGCTCTTCCAAATTGTAGCTGATAGACCAGATATTGCTAAAAAGATCAGAGAAGAACAATTAGCTGTTAGAAAACATGATTTATCAGTTAAATTGGATTTGAACCTCATTGGTGAAATGGAATATACAGCCAATGTAGTTAAGGAGACCCTTAGATATAGACCACCCGTTCTTATGGTTCCCTACTTGGCCAAGCAATCATTTCCTATCACCAAAGACTATACGGTCCCAAAGGGAAGTATGATTATCCCAACTTTCTATCCAAGTTTGCACGATGAAGAGGTTTATTCCAACCCGGAAGAGTTTCTCCCTGAAAGGTGGGTCAATCCAACCGATGAGATGTCCAAGAGGAACTGGTTGGTTTTTGGTTATGGTCCTCATGCTTGTATTGGTAAGAATTATGTGTTGACCACATTTACAGCCATGTTGGGTAAGTATTTATTGTATGCTGACTTGGTTCACCACCAAACTAAGTTGTCGGAAGAAATCAAGGTATTTGCCACCATCTTCCCTAAAGACGATTTGATCTTGGAATGGAACAGAAGAGACCCCTTAAGTTTGTAATTAGCATAATATTTTTGGTACAATGTTTTTAAAGAAGTAGTTACAATGTTGGAATTTTCAGTACAAAATGAGTTGAGAGCACATGCATGGATACTAAAATTCACAGTTTAAAGCTGGGGAACGGCTGAATGGAGATTCATCTTGATCATCTTCATCTGATTCGAACAGAGCGGCGCTCACTTGCAGGTGATTTCTCAGGTCCCTGGCGAACATTTTGTTTAATGTTCTGCTATGTCGTAGACCCCCTTAATCGAGACTTCAATAAGTTTAAGTTGCGAAATGTATACACTTTTATTATCCTAATACTAATATGATATCTAAGCATCGTAAGTGGATGCAGAGATGTTACCACCTCTACCAGTCCAGTTAACATGGATCCATTCGCCTTTCTTCAAGAAGTCATTTTCCTTACCTGGTAAGACCTTAAAAGTATGAGCACCGAAATAATCTCTTTGAGCTTGCAACAAGTTAGCAGGTAAGGTTTCAGATCTATAACCATCATAGAAAGATAAAGCAGTGGAGAAAGCTGGAACTGGGATACCAGCAACAACAGCCTTACCGATAGTGTTTCTCCATCCACTTTGAGCCTTAGTAATGGCTTCATTGAAGAATGGATGGAACAACAAGTTCTCCAAGTCTGGGTTTTCTCTGAAAGCACCGGTGATTTCACCCAAGAAAACGGATCTAATAATACATCCACCCCTCCACATCAAAGCAATAGCTGGGTTGTTCAACTTCCAACCGTATTCTTTGGCAGCTTCTCTAATCAACATGAAACCCTGTGCGTAGGAGATAATCTTGGAAGCGTATAAAGCCTGTTCTAAATCGTCAACGAATTGCTTCTTGTCAGTGATTTTGATTGGGGTTGGTCCAGTTAACTTCTTAGAAGCGGTTGTTCTTTCATCCTTCAAAGCAGAAAGACATCTGGAGAAAACAGCTTCACCAATCAAAGTAACTGGCATACCCAAGTCCAAAGCATTGATAGCAGTCCACTTACCAGTACCCTTTTGACCAGCAGTGTCTAAAATCTTTTCCAACAATGGAGTATTATCAGTTGGATCATTGTAGTACAAGATGTCTCTGGTGATTTCAATCAAGAATGAGTCCAAAACACCCTTGTTCCAAGTAGCGAAAACGTCACCCATTTCCTTGTTGGTGAAACCACCGACTCTCTTCATTAAATCGTAGGCTTCACAAATTAATTGCATATCACCATATTCGATACCATTATGGACCATCTTAACATAGTGACCTGCACCGGCATCACCGACCCAGTCACAACATGGTTCACCATCGGACTTAGCAGCAATGCTTTGGAATATTTCCTTGATGTGGGGCCAAGCATCCTTGTGACCACCTGGCATCAAAGAAGGACCATGTCTAGCACCTTCTTCACCACCAGAGACTCCAGAACCAACAAACAAAATACCTTTATCGTTTAATTCTTCGTATCTTCTGTTAGAGTCTGGGAAATGAGAGTTACCACCATCAATGATGATATCACCCTTCTCTAAGTGAGGTAACAATTGCTCAATAAAAGCATCGACCGGCTTACCAGCTTTGACCAATAAGATGATTCTTCTTGGTCTCTTCAAATTGGCAACTAATTCTTCAATTGAACGAGCACCGATAATTGACTTGTCCTTAGCCTCACCAGCTAAAAACTCATCAACCTTGGCGACAGTTCTGTTGTAAGCAACAACTGTAAATCCGTGGTCGGCGGCGTTTAAAATCAAGTTTTGACCCATGACGGCCAAACCAATTAAACCAATATCACCACTACCTTCGTTAGTACTGGAAACATGTGATCTTATGAGATTCAACCTATCCATTTTTGTGTTCAAAATTTTATTTCATTGCAATTGGTGGAGGTCCAGCTGAATATATAATTATAATGATCAAGTGCATCCCACGGAGCAATGAAAAATTTGTCACAAGGAGTGGTCAGCTGAAAATAACCTCAATTGGGTATCAATGATACAAAAAGATATTACTTACGTTGGGGCAGACATCTCGATATATGTTGATTAATAATGAACAAGTAATGTATATAAACAGGTTTCAAACTTGTTAGATAATTTATCTATTAATTTTTGTTGGATATGTGTGGTTATTTAAATGATTTTTTTGGGCGGGAACGACAACGGCGGTTCTAGCTTCGGCGATTCATTGCGAAATTTTGCGACAATATCGTGCAAGCTTATACTGGTGGGGGGTCCTTAGGTTGGTGCGAAATAGCAGATTTTATTCGGGGACGATCACGGGCTACGCGATATAACAGGGAAGACTCGGGGCGTGCTTCCACTACGCACCTCACTCCCTTACTTCCGGAGCGCATTGCCCCGGATCGCATTTTATTAGTTTTGATTTACTAAGCGATTTGGTTTATTATTAATCAGGCAATAAAGGTGCCATTCTTTTGGGTCAAGTGGAGAAAATGAGAATGATGTGATTAATTTCTATCATACAATCGGTATGTTCTATGTTCTTTTAAACCCCAGTATAGGGAATTACACCGGCAAAAGCCAGCCCATCCTCTGTTTCTAAAGTGTCCGCTTATCGCAAATGTCCTGCTGCGGAGACTCAGTCGCTCGCCTGCGCTGCACGCAGACGTGAGCCTAGTTCGTGAGAAATCTAGAGTCCCCCACTCCCCCACTCTAGTGTTCATGAACCCCCACGCTGTTTCCATACTACCGCAATGACGTGGGGGTCTGCTGTTCATTGATAGATGTTCGCGTAGGCGAATGTGAAGATCGTAACGAAGACATATTTTGTGTTATAAAGCCTCAAGCTTACGAAGGGCTATGGCATAGTGAGGAGCACCGCCGGCTGGCCAATTATACCGAGCTGTCCCCGCCGGTCAGGTAAATTCGTTATTGCGAACCTCTACTAGTAGAATGTCGTTTTGTATGTGTCAAGGTAATGAAATGCTTGAGCATAACAAGCTATTCCTTGTTACAATTTGACTGAGGTAACATTATATGGCATATTTTGACCTTAATGCTGCAAAACGGACCAATTCCGACGGAACAGCATACAACCTTCAACGTTCCAGCTTTCTACGTTTCTATTCAAGCTAGTGATAGCGTCAAATTCTGCAATTCGAGGATTCACTGATTTCAATCAACCACGATGAAAGCTGTGCAGAACGAGGTTGCGTAAAACGAAGCTGCGTAGAAGCTACTTGCTACACGGACTCGTATCATTCGTATGTATCCACCAGCTTCCCGCTTTCGCTCACGCGTTTTCTGACTTCTCCAATGGTTCTCTAAGCTTGTAAAGAGGCTGGTAGTTGTCGAGAGCTTTATACTCTTCGTTGATCTGTCTCACAGGCTCATTGAACACCACAAAAAACTCCCAAAAATAACGAATACCCATGGGAAGAGTCTGGGTTTGTGAAGTTTTGGGAGATGAAGTCGTCAAACTCATTGGTTTGCAATAGCTTTAGCCTGGACACTTTCAGTATAATCAAAAGAATCCCTGGAAGTGCTGGAGTGAGTGATCTAGGTGTCGAGAGCTTGAAACTCAAAGGTTTATGTATGCAACAAAAGAACAGTCTATGCTTGAACAATTGCACCAAGAAAGCCAAGTATAGAAATTCCCACTTGGTGTAGTCACCGTTTTGAGCTATGGTACATACATCAGAGGCAGGTTTCACGTATTTATGTTCGGTGGCTTCACGTTTAACAATAAAAATTAAACAAATGGCACATAATACGGATACATAGGATGTTTTTACCGGATATTTTCTCCTCGGTACAGGTATTACAAAACTTTGTAAAACTCTGCATGAAATGAAGTTGTGTAACGTACATAACACAAGAAGATTCATAAACTTAAAGGCGGGCGCAAATGATGGAAGAATCATTAGTGATCCATGAACCTTGAAAATCAACTTCGGTGTGCATTATTTAAAATTTTTTGGTTTATTCAAGGCTGGTGCGCTAAGTATTTTCGACTGGTTGGTATTTCAAGACCTGATATATCTGATAACTTTTCGGCGATTTCTCAAAATAGCCGAGTGCGAAGGCGGAAATTTACGAAATTGACAAACTTGGATTGAATTCCGTAACGGAGCTGAAGGTGCCTGAAGATGTTTTCTCAATAAGGTTTGATCTACGAAATGATCAGCAGCGTTATGGCTATCAACTTTTTCAACATCATAAACACTCATCGTGGTGACTGTGAATACAATGATGATGTAACTGGCACTTGAACGAGGGTTTCAGCTTCAAAAAAACGTCCGACTTTTACATTGGAAGTGAAAAAAAAAAGAAAATAAATTTTCCAAGTTGGAGTGAAGTACAGTTAATCCCACATGAAATGAACACCTCTGCTAAGTTAATGTCGCGTCCGCC
>JAJLZE010000039.1:0-25184 GCA_030571955.1 Yamadazyma phyllophila | reverse complement strand
TCAGTAGGAGTGATTGTTTCGGTAGTAGTAAAACTACCAGTCCATGGAGTAGTAATAGTAGTAGCTGGAACAGGAGGAACATCAACTTCAACGGTGGTAGTACCATCAGACTCTGATGGAGTGTGAGTAATAATTCTAGTAGTAGATCCAGACCATGAAGTGGTGAATGTAGTTGGTGGTACAGGAGGAACATCAACTTCAACAGTGGTGGTACCGTCGGATTCGGATGGAGTGTGAGTAGTAGTTCTGGTGGTGGTGCCTGTCCATGGAGTAGTGAATGTTGTTTCCTTTGGTGGGCAAATATCATCGTCCTCCTTGGCAAAGTACCAATCAATGTCATCTTTATGAACAGTTCCATCCGGGTATGTGAGAGCTAACTGAAGCCAAGCCGCAAAACCTTGACGATTGTAGTAAATCATTTTGATGGGATAATAATGACCCTCTTCCATGCTGACAGTCTTGGTCAAAAGACGTTGTTCACCATTAGCCCATATAGCTTCAATATCGGGAATTGCATTGGACAGCTTAGGATTAGTGCAACAATCAAACCCGACGTCTCCAAAAGCAACTGTGGCAGCATCATCAATAGGACCAACAGTAAGCTTATAATCTCCTGTACTGGGAGCTCTGAAGTAACCACTGAGTCTAAGTCCAAATCTTACTGTATTGATAGACCTTCCATAGACACTCCTGTAATCTGGAGCATTAGTCATCAGAATACCTGTTATATTAAAGTTTGGTTGTTTCACTCCGTAGGTGGTTGCACTTGGCTGAAGACTGTCAATTTTCTTCAAGTATTGTTTGTACAAAGGAGCAGTGGGTTGTCCAATCCTGTCAACGTTTTCAAAGTACTCGACTGTAAGACCACTCTCGGTGTTCTTAGGAGTACAGCCTTCAAGGGCGGCAACCAAGCTAACCAAAGTGGTTGTTGCAATGAATACTAATTTCATGTCTGCTTCATTTTTCAGACTATTTCTATTGTTTAAATACATCAGGTTGGAAATGTGCTATGTAAGCGACTTGAAGAACATCAGATCGTGAAATCGCTGGGCATTAGAATGGATCCAGAATAGTATTACCTGAGTCCTAATCAGGTTCTCATTCAAACATATTGGGTTTGATAACAGATCAACAAAAATCTACAATGTCAAGAACATTGCATGGCTTGTTTATTACCTACACCAGAAAGCAAGTTTCCCAATGGGAAGAATATTCGAGCAGTTTAGGCAACTCTTTTATTCGGCAGCAGTTACTATCCAGCTCAATTTCTATACGATCGTGTACGAATTATACACCTGTAGCATTTCACTTGGTACAAAGAATACACAGAGGACCGAGTTGGGCGTCCAGAACTCTATATTAAGTAAAATTGGTCATGATCGATATATGCACTTCCGAAAACGAATACAGAAATGGCGTATGTTCTTCCCTTTGGGCATCTTTTGGGCCCTATTCAGATACCAAATTGAAAACAATAGAAAATTATCCGAAATCTATTTTTCATTTCATGTTATTGTTTGTTAGTTTAGTTTAAAGAGTCTAAAATATAGCTTTCATTGGTAAAGTTGTTGCACGAAATATTAAATTGGGCTTCCGGTGTACTAGATAGATAAATAAATATCTCGATGATGATATTTGCATTACCAAGAACTTACACATGATAGTGTTTATTGTTCTATTTGGGCATCCTTTTGACCCAAACTAGATACTACATTGAGAACAATGAATGATAATCTACAGTGTGCTTCCAAGTATTTTTATGCTTGTTGTTCTTCAAGTCTAGCTTTGGTAATCTAAAAAGTCTATGGAAAAGTGTTGTTGGGCCAGAGCAGAGTAGTCATGACATTACCTGAATAACATTTGCTTGAAATAAAATCAACTCTGTATAAAAGTTAGGATTGCAATGTGGCAATTCGAGCCAGAGTATCCATTAATGGCCTGTAGGTAGCTAGTCCGCCTGTCAGCATATCTGCATGAGTTTCCGCGTATTGGGGCCCCCGAGTCTTCTTTTTTAAACTAATTTGAGCTTCCTCATTGAAAATACATGCACGACATTTGTCATCAACTCCAAGAATGTACTATAAGGTCAAATTTTGGCGGCTTCAATCCTTTTCGAGAACATAATACAAATAATTTTAAATTGATGCGTTATTTTTTATTCTTTTTAGATAAATTCCACTAAAATTACATTGCGCTTGTATACGAAGCGGATTTGAAGCCACCATATGCGTGTAATACAATAGAAACGATTTCAGAATATCCGTGTTCGATTATAAAGCAGTTATATAAGAAACCCCGCAGGAACAATAGGGCAGTTTATTTTTACCAGAAAGAGGCTCGTATCTCATTGTTCCAAATGAGAGAATTACCAAACAATACAGAACTTTGAAATTTACTTGATCAACTCGCCAAGACTCTCAGGATACGATTTCCATACCTCATTCGGAATTCTTATTCTCGGTGTTATAACTGTTTCATTCGAAATCTGCACCTTTTGAGAATTTGTACTTCCCAAAAGATTGCGTACCTAAAATGGATTTGATCCAGCCACTTGGGGTAATGCAGGTGCTCGGGAGTCTCGTGGCCTATAATTATTTGGCCAAATCGCCCCTGTAGTAGTGCACATTGGTGGTATTAAGGTTATTTTAGCTTGCAGAATTGCTGGCTTTGGACTTAAGACTGACTAAATAGAACCCAAAATAACTACGGTTAACCGTTATGCGTCTTTCTCATTTCGCCCTATTGTTAGTCGGGCTGGGTATCAACACAATAGCTCACCTTACTTACTTATGATTACAATATATTATGCAAGACCTAACACACATGTGGTGTGTTTCAAGGCTCTGTATTCTCTATCACAGTCCAAGGATCTTGACCACAGTTTGTTTCTTCAGTCTCCCCCTAAATGTTAGTTGTGTTTTAATATCCTCCCACTAGCACTTTATTCCGACCACCCCTGTCTATTTATTTAGTGGAAAATTTTTTCAGAGCACTATCCATAACAGGTATGGGACGAGATCAGGCCTATTTATAGTTTCACAAAATCCCTCTGTTGGAGCTAGATGATTCCTACTGCGAGAACAATAAGACGGCAGGAGTGGAGTTGTCAGAGAGTGGTGGGAAACCCGAATAAGGTTCATATACCGCCTAGTACTCAAAATACAATAAAAGGGTAGATACTTGAGGGCAACGGGGTTGTCTCCTGAGATATATGAAGTTCTACAGCTGATGGGAAAACGTAAATAGGGTAACTTCAAACTAGAAGTGATAAGAGTCAGTAGGGAATTATAAGTCATTTCCCCATATACCGCATCCTAGTTTTCATCACCAATCCTGTAATTCTGTCACCAAAACACCGGGATGGAGTATTGAGTAGAGTTAGTAATTTTAATTAATCTAGCAAGAATACAAAGTGTGGCAGTGGTAGTGCACCTTATGGCTAATTAAGTAAGAACTAAGCTAGTAGTCCTCCGGCATATAGCTAATTAAGTAAGAACTAAGCTAGTAGTCCTCCGGCATATAATTAAATTTGTTTCTCACTTATTTTTTTTGAGATAATACTGATCACTTAATGAGGTTTTATGGCACGATTACTTTGGTATTAATATACGCATTCGTGGGAGTATTAGCCAATGAAAGAGATCTGATTTTTGGATCAGACGTCTTCGTGAACACTTGCAGCGGGCTGCCCCACTGTGAAGCTTATTGTGTCTATAAGGACGATGAGCAGAAGTTAGGTAGGGGAAGTGACAAAGTCCAACTTTACGACAAGTCATGGTGGCATTGGGCCTCATTCAAGGATAAAGGGCTTAACTCCGTTTATTCCTTTGTGACAGCGGTGTCCAATAAGATTTTTAACCAGGATGCCATCAAAGAGATCAATCACTTAGATGGCCTGATCTTTGAGTTTATCGTAGCCGGATCTACGACACAACAGAGCGAGACCTTTGAAGAAGCGTTCGCTACATTTATCAAGAAGCATAATAATCTGACATACCAATACTGTATACAATTCGATCATGGTGGAGACTGGGAAGCTTCTCTCAAATTATGTGACCCTGGTTTGGCTGCAGAATTCAAAACAATTGGCTGTGGTGGTAAGTATCATTTTGGTGACTCATGTACGTATAAAGCTGGTAATGATAATTGAAGCAGGTCTACCAAATTATCATTGTCGAGAGATGCCAAACACATGTACATTAGTTTAATGATTCTACCAGAGAAGAAGTAGTAGATTTACACCAACCGACGTTTAATTTCACTGCAACACTTCTAAAATAAGGGCCGATTACAAATGATAACATGGACAATTTTTCGTATAATTGTGATCTAATTTACTACTCTCTGTGAATTTAACATAATGTAAAAATGAGCATTGTATAATATTCAAATTAAGTGCCAATACCTCAAGGTTTCGAGAAAAGCCATAACCTCATTCACTGTCAAGAGTTTAGTAAAGGGAAGTGCCTCTCTAGAGTTGGGATGGTATAAAATGAATCTGGTAGAATCCTTAAAACCATCGAATATACATAAGATAATTCTACTTTAATCACCTTAATGTCGCAAATATCCTGTAAGCAGCATGATTAAACTCTAAGTTTCTTTCAAAGACAGATTATGATTTTGTGATGTTCTAAGGTGTATTTCTGGGTTTCAGACACAGAATTATGATAGTAGAATATAGGGCGTAGTTGACTAGGAATGTGTCGTAGAAGGAACAGGACACATTCTCTGGGTCTTATTTGACTCATGGACCAAGTGAATACCCACACCAGGGAACTACTGTCTTACTTCACATCCTATAGACTCAGCATACTCTGCCTGACTGGCAAGAGCAGATTTTGAACGAAGAAAGAGTTAAAGGGTGTTTAGAAATTAGGATGAATTCGAGCATCCCGTCACAATAGATAACTAAACACCTTCCTCAAATAGAGCAATAGTTTCGGACCATTATCTTAGCACTTTATTCGATAATACATATCTGATATTTCTATGAATTGACATTTCCATGAATTGACTTAGTTCAATTTCGAAAATCGCAACAACTCTACACATCTTTTGAAACAATTTGGCGCTGCCCTGGAAATCGAACGCCCTGATATCGGGAGATGCACCAAATAATATTCAACCAACTACGAGTATTCAAATACTAAACGCTCAAAACATATATGTGTCAATTTTTGTCTAAGTTACATAAAGCATTAAAAAAGCCAATGTGATATCTTGGCAAAGAGACCACTCTTGCCTCCTCTAGAATCATCATTCCTTGCTGCATAGTAGGCATATTCATGCTCTTCGATTTCATCCAAACCTGTCACCAAATCAGCTTCACTAGATTTAACACGCTTGGTCCTTTTAATGAGCTTCCATCCCAAAATCAAAAAGAAATTGACAAAAACCATAACGTAGTTGAAAATAAAAGAGGATGTAACCCATTGGCCAGGTAAGAAATTCACATAACCTAAGATACCCACCATGATCACCAAAAAGAACAAACTGTAGTAGGCAAGGTATGGCTGGAACCAAGACCTATAATTGAAAGAACTCCTGTCAACGTTCTGTGCTCTACAGGCGTAAAAGAATCCAAGGTATGTACAAGCCATGTAAACGTAGTTCAAAACCTGTGAACCAGTACAAATACTCACAATGTAGTTTAACACAGTTGCGGAACTGTCACCTAATTGCAACAACGACAATAAGGCAAAACAGACAGCCACGGCAATACAGAAAATTGGCACACCCGAGGCGGTACACATGGAGAATATTCTAGGTGCAAATCCACGATTAGCCAATCCGTATAACACTCTTGAGGAACAATAAACATAAGAATTACCGGCTGAGAAAGCAGACGTGATGATAACGGCGTTGACAATATGTGGTAAAACTTTGATACCCATGTTGTTCATAGCAACCACATATGGAGAAGCAGCAGCATCTGATGAAGCTCCACTCAATTCAACAAAAGTTGGGTTGTTGTAAGCGACCAAAATACCAACAGAAAGAGCACCACCAATGTAGAACAAAACCAAACGGTATAACACGGTTTTGAATGCAATCGGCATGGTGACTCTAGGGTTGACGGCTTCAGAAGCAACCATAGACATATATTCAGGACCAACAATTGTGAATGCTGATTGAGTTAAAGCTCCAAGAAGACCATGGAGCCTTCCACTATCACCTTTTGTCAAATATTCTGCTAGAGGCCCGCCCTCAGCTTTCCAGTTTCTGAAACCAAATGCGTCTTTTTCAGGATTACCACCGCACATGGTGATTAAAGTAAAGAATAATAAGGCAATCAACAAGATTAATTTTCCAATAGATAACCAGAACTCACTTTCACCATAAATCCTAACTGCTAGCACATTAATCAAGGTATAAAGGAAAATTTGTACACATAAAGTGATGGCAGGAGAATAGTCATCTCTCCAATAATGAATCATACCATTAACCGCCACGATTTCAAAGGGAATATAAAAAGATTCCATAAGGTAAAAGTTCCACCCGGCTGCAAACTCGACTGCTTCATCTAGAGTCCTCCCAGCCATGGTGATGAAAGGAGATGGTACAGGTAAATAACTCACCATTTCACCAACAGAAACACACAAGCCCAAAATGACTGTGGTCCAGAAACAATACGTCAATAACAAACCCAACGGACCACCTTTGATCAAAGCACTTCCGATGGTGATGAAAATGGCCGTTCCAATAGCACCTCCAATAGCGATTAACTGAACATGTCTCGACTCCAACTTTCTATGTATTTTGTTTTCGGGGTCGATATAAAAGAATCCAACCTTGACTCTCTTATCTTCCACAATACTGTTGTCAGAAGAGAAGTCGGGACGATCAGCCTCGAGGGGGATCTCCTTGTTGAACAGCTTCAGATCCGACATGGCTTAAGTAAAAGTTACAAAACATGCGAAGTCTCTCATATAAGTACAGGCACTCTCATGCTTGATACAGTATTATTTGGTCTTGGCCTAATTGGTGACGCGAGGAGGGGTTGCTGCGCATGGTCCAAATATCATGGCGATTCGATACGATAAAGCGCACGGTGGACCATTTTTAGAAAATTTAACACTAAGGTAATCAGTGGATGAAAACACACACGATAGTGTTACTTGCTACTCTGGGCCATTTTCATGGATCTTTTTACGCTAACCCACTATAGTTTCCCACTCCCATCTGCAATTACGTCAGTACAGCCATTTTTTCCACGAATGAGCTGTGGGGTACACTCCCGGCTGTATACAGGATAGGCTGATGCGAACTCAAAAGGTTTAAAGTGCCGTTTGGAAGATAAGCACCATTAGCGGTAATGTTTGACGGTTGTGGTTATTTTTAAGGAAGTTAAAGGTTCTGTGCAGATACAAACTTTCTTTTCAAGGTGAAGTGCCAAACTCTCGGTCCAAATGCTTGTCGCTTTTGCCCGGTTCTCTCAACAAGCTTGGGGTCCTGTCTAGAACGAGATGAGCTGGATATTCTTGTTTTCGTCAAGCTATTTAGTTGGTCGATTCTGCCGTGTCCAGCTGGGATTATCACGGAATACCGACATTCCATGCTTCAGATTGGTGTATCGTTTCTGCTTGGTTCATCTGCTTATCACCCACTAAGCTGTCGTATTTAGCATGTCCGGAAAAGAGCCCTGATTGAGCATTCTGAAAATATTCAAGATACGATTGCTAATTGATGAGAGGTATCTATCTGAGGACGGTATCAAGAGGCAGTGATTAGCACAGGAACGGTTACACGTCTATCGTGTTGTCTGCTTATCAGGGACTAATATGAATTCCAGGATGCAAAAGCAAAATGGTAGAGGTCTGGTGACAGCCTTGATCGTATCGAGAATAGATAAAAAACCCGCCTTTGTTCGCGATATCTATACGGAATAATTCCATAACTCGATCGATAAGCGGAATTTGGGTGAGGAAATGATTGATGGCTACTCAGCTTGGACACGCCAACACCTCGGGATATTATCGCTTGATCTGTTGATTCCGTCCGCTCAAAGCTCACCAGTTCATGTAAAACAAGATCCTTTTAGCTTTAAGGTTATGAACGGCGCGGCGTTTATCTTGTCCAAGCTTTTTTACTGAATACAATGTTGAGTGTGAGTATATGAAATTTGGATGTATATTGATTGGTGATGTATATTGATGAGTCAGTTATTTGGGAATAGCTATTTGGTGATAGTTCTGGTGATAGTTTATTTGGTGATGGCATCATACTTAATGGAAATGATGTAAAGGCGTCCGATGATTGTGATGGTGATGGTCGGGCTTTACTGGTTTTTCAGGTACCGCGCTGTCGTCATTGTCTGCCTCCTCATCGAAAACAATCCAATCCAGGAACCCATCCTCATAGGTCTTTTGGAGTTGTTCTTCTATGTCGAGGATCTTTGATCCCTTCTTAGCAATTCCACGGTACGTCTCCCATTCCTTATCGTCAAGCAAACACTTATCAAGGGCTTTTTGGATTCCTTTTTTATCAAGATTAGTACCAATGAACACAAGCTCGTTCCTTCTGTCCTGGTACTCACCTTCCATGTCCTTCATGATTAAGGCCATTGCTTCTGGTGGGATATCGTTGATACCTGTAACACAGAACCATGGCACTCCTCCTTTAAGGGTTAACATGGCACCAGCACTGGACCATTCACCTCTGACAATATATCTAGATGCCAACCAGAAGAACCCTTTAGATCTCAACATGGTACCGAAACAAGACTTCTTTTTATTCTTGATGATCTGCTTTTGTGAGAGCTCGTCTTCACCTTGTTCATCATCGTCTTCATCATCGTCTTCATCTTCATCTTCTTCCATTTCTGAACCTTCTTCATCATCGTCTTGATCGGCCCCATCTTCCTGGAATCCAGCTTGCTCAATAACAAGAAACTTGTCTCTGATGAGATGGTACAATCTCTCTGGGTGGAATGGCCTGCGTGACTTGTAAACGAAATTGCTGATGTTGTATTCTTCTGTTTCTGGTTTAGGCGTCAAGGTTGATGATGCCTTATTCCCGAAACCTTCTCTAATATTCATTTCGTTGACACTTTGTAACCAGCCAGCAGAGGAAGAAACCTTCTCGAAATCGAAAAGACCAGTGTTGATTATTTCCTTGATAGGAACATTACAATAGTCAGCTTCGAGCACCTTTGCAACTGGGTTCAAAGATTTGATGATCTCTCTTATTTTCTTTTGCTTTTTCTTTTTAACGGCAGACACCTTATTGAGGATGATGATGTCAGAGAACTCTATCTGGTCTACCATCAAGTCGGTGATGGTTCTTTCTTGTTCTCCTTGGCCATTATCTCCGTATCTATCAGCCAAAAACTCAGTGGTTTCAAAGCTTTCAAGAAAGTTCACCGAATCTATCACAGTGATACAAGAATCAAGCTGGGCAAGGTTTTGTATGCCCCCAAGTTCCAATACGTTTTTGATGGTTTTAGCTTCTTCTGGGGACAACGTCTGTTCGGCTTGTAGAAGCTGCTCCGAGAACTCGGTTGTGAAAGTTTCTGCAACTTGCATTGGTTCAGAAATACCAGTAGACTCAATCACAATAAGATCAAACTCTTTTCCCATCGCCAAAGAGCAGAGCTCTTCCAAAAGATCACCTCTAAGAGTACAGCAGATACAGCCGTTTTGGAGCTGAACCAACTTTTCCTCCTTCTTAGTGACCTTGTGACTTTTAACCAACTCAGCATCGATGTTCAATTGAGAGATATCGTTGATAATCACAGCAATCTTGAACCCATGGTCGGTAGTCAATATTCTTTCCAACAAAGTAGTTTTACCAGAGCCTAAAAACCCAGAAAGTAAGGTCACCGGGGTGGGTGTTGTTTTGTCCTTGGAAATCATGAATAATCCTATAGTTTGGGTTTTCACCCTTTTATATTTTTCACATTATGGAACCCTTGGGGTTATACTGGGAATCTTTCATACGGCAATATCACAAAAATGTGTTTTTTCACCTTATCACTCGAGTTTTTGGTGTATCACAAAAAATTGGTCTGGCACCAATATTACTATTATACTCATTTTATATTTGCAATAGGTAAACTAATGACCTTGCATGTTTTGACAATCATGTATTTCAACAACAGTTATAAATAAGCATGAAAAATATACCCCCCAAGGTTTTTGACGAATCAGATTGAGTTAAATTCATTCCGTAAGCAGCTGATAGACCGTGATGGTTATTAATCAGAATTGTTTTAGTGGTTATAGATATGAGGGTGTCCTGCATACATTTTTTTGAAGTGGTTAGACCTAAATGATGTCTATAGTACTCGTCTGTCTAGTGAGAGAGAAGTGTTGATGGGAGTGGTGGGTGTTTGTTGATGACTGGACCTTGGGCTTTTTGGTGATAGTTTTACTACTTGTTATGGTAAATGTTTATGGGAGACTTGACAGCCTCAGATCAGATAGGTTGTGCCAGTGAATGTTATAGCCTTTCACCCTGGTGGTGATGCCATGCTGGACTCGTGTTATTATCTGGTAGAATCTTAAAGCTTCGTCTGACAGGAGTCAATAACCTTTTGAGAAGTGCGTTGGCGAATAAAGTATCTACGGCCTTCTTTTCTTTACGCAATATGGCGAAGCGAAAGAGTTTAAAAAGTGGCTTACAGTTCGTTCTTAGTTGAAAGGATAGTCTGGTGAAACATCTTTGAAAGAGACTCGTTTATCAATTAATTTTATGGTGATTCTTTTTCATTTGGGATAGCTTGGAATATCGATTATCGCGATCGACTCTCCAAGAATAGTCTTGAACTATAAGCTTACCAGCCCCAACCAACCCTTTCATCCACCCGATGATTTTGTTGATGGTTGTTTCATTTGAAGACGATTAATTATAAATAATAATTGTTTCAGTCTTATCCTTCTCCATTTTCTGTTGCAATGGGCTGCGAAAAAATATGAAACAGAACCAACCACATTTACACGAGATATCACCCTTCATATTTCTTATCATCTATTATTTTATTGAATCTATAAAAGAAAACTAAATTTTACAAAACGAAAAGACTTAACAACGTGCTGATCATGACCATCAAGGATGCCTTTGTTGCTGATCCCGACCCTTCAAATGGCCCAATTGAAGGCTCTGAGTTGGGTTCTGAGCTGGAAGCACCTTGTGGTGAGATAGTATTTTGAGGAACATCTGGAACCGATTGTGTGCCGTCTCCTGAAATAGGACCGTTAGGGTTGGCTCCAGATGTGTTAGGTCCACCGGTTGTTACGTGGGTGGTGTATGTGAAATGGGAAGATACGGTTGTTGGGCCAAACTCATTCGATGTGACGATGGTTGTGTGACTGATTATTGTCTGGGTCTGAGGTGGTGAAGGATCTTGAGTTTGAGGGTTAACTGGGGTACCAGTGTCAGCTGGATTTACTGTAGTACCAGTTTGTGGGTTAAGGGTAGTGCCAGTATTTGGTGGGTTCACAGTGGTACCAGTTTGTGTGGTAACTGTGTCAGTACCGGGTGGTGGAACCACTGTAGTATCAGTTTGTGTATGAGTCTGTGGATTCACTGTTGTATCAGTATCCGTTGGATTTACTGTAGTACCACTTGGAGGATTCACTGTAGTGTCAGTTTGAGGAACCACTGTGTCAGTTTGAGTAGTCACACTGGTTGCAGTTTGAGTACGAGTGTTTGTTGGAATGACGTTGTTAGTGTCACTTGTAGAAGAAAACGTAGCACTTGAGCTTTGTCTGGTGTCAGTACCGGAAGGAGATAAGGTTGGATCAACAGTTGTCGTTGTTGGGAATGGGACGATAGTGGTACCCTTAGAAGAAGACGTAGCACTTGAGCTTTCAGTGCCGGAAGGAGATAAGGTTGGGTCAACAGTTGTCGTTGTTGGGAATGGGACGATAGTGGTACCCTTAGAAGAAGACGTAGCACTTGAGCTTTCAGTGCCGGAAGGAGATAAGGTTGGGTCAACAGTTGTCGTTGTTGGGAATGGGACGATAGTGGTACCCTTAGAAGAAGACGTAGCACTTGAGCTTTCAGTGCCGGAAGGAGATAAGGTTGGGTCAACAGTTGTTGTTGTTGGGAATGGGACGATGGTGGTACCTGTTGTTGTTACTTGTGTAGTGGTGGTAGTTGAGTTTGCAAATGGTGCTGGAGGTACAGGTATTGAGGAAGAGAAGGCCAGAGTTGATGGTTCTTCGCTTGATGATGGTTCTTCACTGCTTGATGGTTCTTCGCTTGAGGATGGTTCCTCTGTGCTTGATGGTTCTTCACTGCTAGATGGCTCTTCAGTAGTTGATGGTTCTTCACTGCTTGATGGTTCCTCGCTTGACGAAGGCTCTTCAGTAGTAGATGGTTCTTCACTCGATGATTGTTCCTCACTACTAGAGGCTTCTTCACTGCTGGATGGTTCCTCACTACTGGATGGTTCCTCACTAGATGAAGGCTCTTCGCTTGATGATAGTTCTTCACTTGATGAAGGCTCTTCACTACTGGATGGTTCCTCACTCGATGAAGGTTCTTCACTACTGGATGGCTCTTCACTACTGGATGGCTCTTCACTTGAAGACGGTTCCTCACTACTGGATGGTTCCTCACTTGAAGAAGGCTCTTCACTACTAGATGGCTCCTCGCTACTTGATGGTTCTGCAGTGGTGGTAGTTGTGATTGTGCTTGTTGGTTGTTCAGTGGTATTTGTAGTGATGATTGATGGGTCTTCAGAGGAGGACGGTTCTTCAGAGGAAGACTCTTCGGTACTGGATGATTCTTCAGTGCTGGATGATTCTTCGGTGGTGGTAGAGCTGCTGATTGGCTCTTCAGTGGTGGTAGAGCTGCTAGTTGGCTCTTCAGTGGTGGTAGAAGAGCTTGTGGTTGGCTCTTCGGTGGTGGTAGAAGAGCTTGTGGTTGGCTCTTCGGTGGTAGTGGTGGTGGTGGTCGTTGGTTCCTCAGTGGTGGTGGTAGTGGTGGTTGTTGGTTGTGCAGTGCTGGTTGGTGTAGTATAATCAGGAACCTCAGGATATTCAGTACAAAGTAAACAACTTGGTGGTCTGGCAGTGTCAATTGGTCCTGATCCATAAGTAATTGCATTGCTTTCAGGAAGCTCTTCGGCAGAGTCCCCAAAGTTTGTAGAAATCACCCCGAATAAGCTCAGGTCATAACCACTACCGATGTCAAACAAAACTTGTCCACCACTCGATTGAAGAGTTAAAGTGGTTCCACTGTAGCTCCAATCATCAATTGCCTGGTTAAGTCCAATGATGTTACCGCTTCCGTAATGCTTGACAGTATAAGATTGCTGGGTACCACCAACATCAACACGAAGACTCGAGGTAGGGGTACTCAAAAAGAATACGTGATTATGTTGTACTTCACTACCAGTTAACCGAGCATTAGCTTGATCTCTCACATCAAAACACCCATTTCCCTGTATTGGACTTGTTTGCAAATAAGCTGATTCTGTAAACATATAGCACCCGTGTTCAAAAGATAATTTGTGTTAGTATTAGCACTACTAACTAAATTGACATTTGAACCAGGGGTTCTGTGTCTCGAGTAAAAGTGCATCAATCCGGTGTTTTGAAATGAATTACCAATTATTGATTCAAAAGGTGGGGTTGACGGATCGCCAGCTAAGAACCAAAGGTATCCGGTGTTCAAAAAACTGCTGGTCTCGATAGTATAACTTGGAGGAATGTCAACATCATAAGAATTCAACACCATATATCCCCCGTTGAAAAATTGTGGTGTGTCAACGACCTCAAAGGTTAATCCCATATTAAGATCATCTGTGGACACAGCGAAAAATCCGTTGTTACTGATCGAACGAAACTTATTAATGGGATTGCCAATAACAGACCATTTGATGAAGGGCTTAATGAAAAACAGGTCTCCTGAAAAGTCAAAAATACCTCTCAAGCTTGTGTCCTTGTTAATATCTACTGCCATTACAAATATCAAATGAGCTAAAAAGCCCAAATAATTCAAAAGCTTCATGATAGTTGGAAGTTCTCTTTTGGTTTTGGTTTAAACAAAGGATTAGTTCTCTTTAAATATATCGCCTCATGCTTGGATCTCTTTTACGGTTTGTTCGTTGGGTCATGTTGTGCAGGCATCCGAGTAAAAATAAAATAAAAAAAGCATCAAAAGAAGGACTAGAAGATAATGGAATAGCCTTAGAAACCATTGGGGACTAATGAAAGATATGCATCAGAGCAAATCTTCAAGCAGCTGTGCTTCTTGTATGGGTTTAGCATGGATTAATAGTACCAAACATCTAAGTCTCTAGACTTATAACGAAACTTCTGAAACAAGTATTTGGACAGCTAGCAATTGTATTAGATGGATTTCAATAAGGGCTCGCTTTACTCCCGTTGATCAACCGATTTCGTAAAGAGAGATTGAATGGCTTTCCTTACGATAGAATCAATAATTTTGACTTAAAATTCCTATTCTGATACCGAAAGTGGTAACTATTGGTCTATTCTTGTATATGGAACCTTCTTATACATGTTATATACACGGCTTTGCCATCACATGAAAACATCTTGAATTGTCTGATGAGGGTGACGATTTGTCAGTGTCTGTTCCCGTTTCGAAAGTAAAAGGACGTTGAGGTAGTTTTGCACGTCTAAGAGCCCCCTCAAACTTTTTGTTACTACAAAAAACACTCGAAGCTAAAATAAACTACTGTTGCTTTCGAAGAACTGCATGTTTAATTCATGACACAAAATCCATCTTTTTTGCAGCTTTGGGACTTTCTATTTTGGCGCGTTCGTTTTCTGTTTTTTTTTTTTATTTTTGACAGTTACCGGTCCTCACCTGATGAAGTGTTTTAAATTCTGCAACAACTTATGCGAGGCGTAACCGGACCGGTTACGAGACGCAAAATGAAATTTGCAACATTCTCTTTGAGACCAGTAGATTATCAAAATCCACCTCCTGATCGAATTAGGAGTGTACATCGGCTGAATAAAATCGTCTCATCTATGAATACATTCACTCACTTCAACCGTAAATTAATCACCGTAATTGTTACTGCATTGGAACTCGTTCCAAGCCAACTGTCTTGAGAATTCTATCGTAAATGATATCTCTTCAGTAAGATTTGGAATTGGTTTCAAATCAAACTAGTTCTGTTGATTTTTTTCTAGGAAGAAGACTGAAGTTATCGATAAGTTATCGATTAACAAGTGCAAAGCTCGTTTAGACCAAAATGTTACACAGGGTGGACAGAGCAACAAAACAAAATGAAGCCATTTTAATCTATATCTGCTTTGTCAATCACCTCGTATTGTCTCCTTTTAGATCAAATTTGGCAAAGACAAGCATTGTGTTGACAGCCGTTTATGATCATCACTGTGCATTAAACTGTTACAAGGATGGTATGGACTTGTCAACTGGTGAGCAAATCCATATCAGTGTAAAAAGTGTCGTCGTAGAAACGTATATATTCCAAGCCAGTATCAAGCAAATATCAAGAACATACGGCTTATCAGAAAGGCCCTCGTAACTAAGCCGCCGTACACCTGAGTGCATATATCAAAACCTTTGAAGCCTCCCAGCCCAGGAGTTCCATATATAGTCACGAGCTCGCAACTTTTATTTTTTATAGCCATGCATAAGAAGCTACTTGAAGACTTTTTGAGTCCATACTAGAAATTAATTTTCCTTAAGCGACCTGTACCACTTAAATGGATACTTATTGTAGTGAGTATGAACTGGACAAACTGTGAAAATTTCATTTTAAGTATGAAGATGAATTAGGTGGTAAAACAAGGCAATTGGTGGAATTCACAATATGAAGATTAACCAATAAACATGCCAAAATTAAAGATGGAACTCCAAACGAGATTGTTTTGATGATCCTGAGGGCTGTAAAATTCCATGTTGTTTTTGCATCATTTCCTAGATATTTACAGGTATTCTAGCATTTAACTGGCCTCTACATTTCATACCCAGTTCGCACTATATTTCATACTTCTTTGTATAGAACTACAGGTTCCTCATTCACCTACTCAGGCTATCTCTCCAGAGGCCCTCATCAGCTTATCACTCCTATTTGTGATCTAAATACTCTCTACTATCATATCCACTATATCTCTTGCCGTGTACTCAAGTACTCTTGGCATTCTTAGGCATCGAAGAGTCGCACTCAGCTCAAAAGATGCAGTGAAATTTAAACCATGGCTTGTGCTGCTAAAAGTGCAAAGGCGTCGGGAATAAGAGAGGTATGGAGCAAGCTCTCATTACTCGACAAGCTTCTACCTGTACTCATTTTGCTATCCATCATCGTGGGAACCCTCTTATCGGTGTACGTGCAGTCCGCAAGAGAAGCTTTTGATGGTGTTCAAGTGATGAACGTATCGGTCCCATTAGTTATAGGGTTGGTGGTGATGATGGTGCCACCCTTGTGTAAAGTGGAATGGGAGAACATGTACTACCTCATTAAGAAGAAGTACTTGCACCACATTCTTATATCGTTGGTTTTAAACTGGATAGTGTGTCCGTTTTTGATGTTTGGTTTAGCTTGGTTGACGTTATTCGACCAGAAAGAATATAGAGAAGGGATCATCATGATAGGTATTGCAAGATGTATAGCCATGGTTTTGATCTGGAATGAGATCTCAGACGGCGACCCGTCCTTGTGTGCGGTGTTGGTTCTTGTCAATAGTATGTTGCAAATTGTCTTATATGCACCATACCAGATATTTTTATGCTACGCCATAACCGGCCATAGTTCAAATGTCGACATCAAAGCGAGCTATGTTACAGTGGCACAGAGTGTGGGATTCTTTTTAGGTATCCCTATTGGGTTAGGTCTTTTAATTAGAGGTGTTGGTCTCATTACTATTGGCAAGGACAAATACTACAAGAACATCTTGCCAGTGATAAGCCCGTTTGCACTTATCGGATTGCTCTACACCATCGTGGTGATATTCATTGGTAAAGGTGATGATTTCGTCCATGAAATAGGTACTTCTATCAGGTGCTTTGTACCACTTTTGTTATACTTCCCCATTACATTCTTCGGAACCTTCTTGTTCACTCGTTGGATAAGTTCGAAATTAAACACGGAAGAATCCCAGCAAGCGGATGAAACAAGTAGCTTGTTATGTGGATGTGAAGATGAAAAAACCAATTACCCTGAAAAATGGTCTAGCAACTGTTCTGCCAATTATAGAGATACCATCACCCAGAGCTTCACTGCTGCATCCAACAACTTTGAGCTCAGTATAGCCATATCTATCTCGTTATACGGGAACGGTAGTAAGCAAGCAATAGCTGCTGTCTATGGACCGTTATTGGAAATCCCAATTTTATTGGTTCTCTGCATGCTAGCAAAATATTTCAGAACAAGGTATATCTGGAAAGACATTCTGGCTTAGAGTTTGATAGAAAGATAAGAGAGAGCAAATCCAAGTCGTCTTAACAAAGATTACTTATCTTATCTGTACAAAGGTCTTGTCCTATGGACTTGATAAGGGGCACGAGAGTAGTAGTGGAAAGTTTCGATAAGTGATATAACAACCAGTAGGGTCAAAAGGAAGTTAGATAACGCATGCAATCCTCAGGTTGTGTTTTAGAGGCTGCCTTTTTAAGCCTCTATGCCTCTGCTCCCAATATGGTAGAAAGAGGGGCCTTATTTTCTGGACCAGGATGTGTGCAAGGCAGCCAAGAACCCAAAAAAGACCATGCCATCAGTTTTTGGGATATTCTGGTATCGGTCTGTATGATCCCCATGGGCATCTTAGAGATTGAAGTTTTACACAGTCATGCCGTGATTCGTCCGATATTGTGGAGTCATATGAAGAATATTGCACGGATTACGTTGCCCGATTATAAACCCTTGTCTTCGTGTACTTTTGGTATCTACATTGGATCGATGTGAAGTACGTACTTTATATCATTATTTTACCAGAGTAACAGTTCTGCCACTATATCGAGTCACCTTGTTGATTTCTTGCGTGCTGTTTCATATGTCTACATGGCCAAAACATATTTTCGTTTTGACTTAGTTTCTTGAGCTGAAGATTTCGACAGAAACGGGTCTGCTTACCCGTCATGGTCAACCCTATACCGTCACTTTCTTTTTCTTAGTTCACCGGGATCATCGGCCACCCGAAAGTCTTGCCTGATTATGGAACACTCAAGAGCTCATATGCAATTATGTGATGGTTTGTAATGATGATGGAGTTCCATCTAGAGTACTGGGAAAGCCCTCGATACTCCAAAAAGATAAACTAGAGAACAAAACACTATGCTAGTTAGAACAATGATACTCAAATTGTTTGAAAGGTTATTATTATAGACATATAAATAAAGTTTGAATGTAACCTCGAGAAGGATCTCGATGGTTGTGTAGATTGACGGCCCCAAAGTGTAAATAAAGTTTCGTGAAAGCCGTTCTCTTTTAACGTAGCCTTCATGCTGGTATGTTATGTCCTCAGAAGCTGCCTATTATAAATACCAATGAACTTATACTCATAATATTATAAAATCACTAAAAAACCGCCTAATATGCTCCCGGCACAAGATATTCAGCCAGTGTTACAGGAGAATGGACCTTCAATCGATCCGTTACTATACTGCTCTGCAATAGATGCAACACAACCATAAATACCAGATACCAATATGTACGCACCACCAGAAATGGCAAATAATGACACCAACACAGTGAAGGTGTCTTTCTTACTTCTTCCCCATGCTTTGACACCTCTTGGTATCCAGGCAAACCCGCTTGTAGCAAACCCATTTTTTTCGTCGGCTAATTCGTACAAGGCCATGAAAGCAGGAAGAATAAGACTGAAATTGGCACCCAAAAGAGAACCAATTAAGGATAAAAGATCGTTAAAAAATGGGATGGCACCAGCAACCACAAATCCGACCACAATTGCAAAAGTCATCATAGCTAACCACACGGCCCAATGAGTCTTTGTATTACTTTGTAAGTGTACTGTACCTCTCAAGATACGAACCAATGCGTACTTACCAGCAAGATGGGCTTGGAAAAAACTGGAGAAAAAAAGACCAGGTAAAGCAATCCCGTAAGCTACCTTGGTAATCAATGGACCAGCGGAAGCAAGAGCAGGTGACGAAATGTACTGACCAACTTTACCATAAATTATACAACTGATCACCAAGTAATTCAAAACAACAAACCCTTGACCCATAACAAGGGACTTTGCGTATTGTTTTTGGTCCCTCATTTCAGCATGAATGGTGAAGAAAGCAGCAGAACCACAAAGACTAAGAAGTTGTGCTCCAACTGCAGAGGCAATAGCTGTGTAGGAAGAGCTAGTAGCAACGACTTGGATCACTTTATGTACTGGCTCGTCTTTAGGAGCAGAAGCTGGTGTACTCTGGGTTAAGCATGCAATGGTGACAACCCAAATGGCCACAAAGAGAGATCCAAGTCCAATGTACCCAAACCAAGAAAGAACTTTCATGGTTCTAAGGAAAGTACCCAAGAAAAAAGAAATTCCAGCAGCCATACCGACCCATCCAACATTACAGATGGCATGGTCAGTAAGAGAATCAAATGCAAGGGAAACGGCAAGAGCACTAGCTCCGTATGAAAGAGTAAACTGAAGCCAGTAACCTATACCTGCAAACTCCGAGCCCACTCTTCCAAACATAAGTTGCGTTGCGTCACCAACACTATACACTTGCGGGTGACTCAAACGAAAGTTACCGATTATAAGACCAGACCACACGGTAAGAGCACATAAAGCTCCAAGACAGATGACTCCCGGTACAAACCCTAAGGTGTCAAAAGTTTTTGGCAAACCAAGCAACCCCAATCCAAGTTGACATTTAGCTATCAAAATAGCTGCACCAAAGCACGACACTCCTCTAAAATCGGGCCCTTCTTCCGTTTTCACGAAAACGTTGTTCTCTTCGATCTCAAGCCCACTTAATATATCTTCTTCATCTGTCTTCATCACAGAGATGTTTTGAACTGATTGTTTTTCGTTACGTGTGGAGTTCATTTCTTACCTGGTGGTTGGTTAGGATAACTTTCCATTTATATATACATAGTGGTGTAAGATAAGAAGTGGAGAATCTATCACTATCTTCGGGTTTTTGGCCATTTACGTAGACGCGGGTTGTATACAGTAATGAGATGTAGTCGATGTTATTTTTGAGGTGCCCCACCCTCACAATGCACGATGGACGTTAATTAACGAGTATTCGAGGCATCGGTGTCCAGTCTTCACTAGCAGGGCCAGCTTCGGTTCCATACTTTAAAAGCAGCCTCATGTCAGCAACATATGGTTCCTTCTCTACGTATGGCCCGGTTACGCTTCAATTGATATAACCATTCCTGCACCGACGGGATTTTCCCGCCTCTGTCGGATCTTTCCGTTGGGCTGAGAACGCTTGGATTGGATGACTACATATCAGCAATAAACACGCCGTGTATGGTTGATAATCGCTTGTAACTACACTCTCGGCGCTGACTTCCCGGTGCTGTTATATATGCAGACTTAGTGGGGTAGGGTTTAGTCAGATCGATTCACACAGACACTCGAATCCCTTGGGAAGCAAGATTCCAGGACATTTGAAATGCAAATAAAAATGCACCGGGGCTTCCAGATATTTCCCTCAACTCATCCCTGCCGAAGCCGCTCCAGGCTCTTTGATATTTCCCTCTTGCATCTCATCTCATGCCTCAAGATTTAGTGGCCCCGGAATTTCTCATTCGCACCGATAGTGAATTTTCTTTGGAGTTAATGGAAGAGAATCAAGACGTACAGAAGTACCGCCGTCTTCCTGCTTGCGAACGGTGTCGGATCCGTAAAACCAAGTGTGACTCGAATCTACCGTCATGTAAGAACTGTGCCAAAGCTGAGGTCGAATGTATGAATCAAGATAAAATCTTGGGAAGACTAGTCCCTAGAGCTTATGTGTGCAACCTTGAAGAAAGAGTCAAGAATTATGAGGAACGCAGAAGCAAATCAGATGAACTGGTGGAGTCTGGTAGCAGTAATAAACGTATACGACTCCAGAGTAATGAAGCTGATGATAATACTGATAGATCAAACAATCCTCAGTACCTCGATGGATATGACAGCGATGTTTCTTCTATTGGAAATGGTCAGATCCACCGGCCCTTCAGAATCAACATCGACTCGCTTCTTTTTTCAGGAGGTGAAGATTTGCATGTTAGTGAAGATCTTGATACCCAAATCAAGTGGTATTCAGCTCAGTCATCAATCAAAACCCAAAAGGATATCTACATAGAGAATGAGAAGACAGCATTGGGTAAGCTACGTCGTGACTTCTTGAAACAAGGCCGTCGGAACTATCTTCTGAATAGAATCACCGACCTCACTGCCTATGACTATAACATTCTTACTCGTTTGACCAAACGGTATTTCGTGTGGATGAACAGTGCTTTCCCTGTTCTACACGAGCTGATTGTGGAACTACAATTGGAAAAATGCAGAGACAAACCTCACTTGTCTACTCTGGTTGACCACTTCCAGGTCAAAATGGTATTGGCAATATCGTTGGCTTCTCTTAGTAGATCCCATGTATCCATTTCAGAGACGGGTAGAATCGCCCATATTTTCTGGAAATCAGCTACGAAAAACGATGGAAAAATACTTTCTGGTCAAGGGTTTGAAAGATTACAAAACATCCTCTTGATCTTGCAATACACCTTGTTGTCCCCAACAGCAGGTAACTTGTGGCAACTTTCAGGCACTGCCATGAGATTCGCTACCGAGATGGGGCTCTACGCCGAACCCAGTCCAACACAGAAACTCGACCCACTAACACTAGATCTTCGGCGTAGGGTATTCTGGACCTGTTACTGTATTGATAATACGTTGTCCACCGTTATGGGAAGACCCTCTGGGATCCCTGAGGTGTGGATCTCTACCAAATTAGCATCTGTGGTTGAGGATAGATTGATCACAGTTTCAGGTATAGAAAAGGGCCCAACATGCCATCTTAAAATTGCCCAGATCCAATACATCCGGATTTGTCACCTCCAGCACGCTATCCATAAAAGATTGTATGCTTTAGGAAAGCAGAAACGTTTGGTGGAAGATGAATTTGCCAAATGGACCTGGCAGATGTACGACGAGCTTAGAATCTGGCGTGGAACTTATTGTCACCAAACTCCTTTTGTCACCCGAGAATGGATCGAACTCCAGTTCCATCTTGCAGTAGTACTTCTCTTCAGGCCTTCACCTCATAGACCCAAATTATCCAAAGAGGCGATACATGTTGCTTTCCATTCTGCCGGTGAAGGAATGAAGTTGGTTAAGGTGATGCACAGAGACTGGTCTGCCGTGTTCTCTTGGCTTACAGTCCAGAATCTTTTTATGTGTGGGCTTACATTTGTTAATTCTTTGAAGGAACTCTGTAAGGATAATGAACCCAACCAACTCTGCATTTCCTTCTATGATATCTTCACCCAAATCCAATCTTGCACAAGTATGCTTGAAGCCTTATCATCCATCGAAGAAAGTTCCCATGAAAAGATAAGAAATGCCTTTGAAAAAATCTCATCTGGTGTATTAAGATCGGTTGCCAACTACGCTCCCCAAATACCACAACAAACTAGTCTCCAAGGATGTGTTTGGGCCAAGATCGCCAAAATAGATAGCACCAATTTGGCACGTCCGTTGGAGGTCGACGGAAGAATCATCCCCATCAAAGAAGATTCTGAAATATTAACCGATACCCACGTCCCCGAGTGGAAATGTAATCAAGACCACTCACAGTCATCAGATAGCCTGGTGGAAGAGCATTTCTTCAAACATGATATAAATGCCTTCACAGGAAGAAAAACCGAATCACCTCTCAATCCAGATAAGTACACACCAGTCAAAGAACGTCGGTCGAACACGAACCAAGAAAGACGGGCACCCCCAATTAGCACGAGAGAATCGTATTGGGATAACAGTGCTGAGCCTTCCGACCCGTTGGAGACTGGTGGTATGGACCGAATGACGTTAATTTCAAATGTAGCTTGCGATGCAGACCCAATGAAGGACTCCAATGGATTACCATTGTGGTCAGATACAGATTTGGGAGCCGAGTTAGAGCGATGGTTTCTTTATCCATTATTTGAAAACGAAGGTTTAACACCTGAAATGTAATTATAAATAACGAATATGATATGACTATTTATTAAATCAAACACATAATTCAAGTAGCCTATTTTTGTGATCCAAATGCTGGAGGTGGAAGCTTTTGGTAAGAGCTTTCGTATAATCCGTCTTGAGCAGATCTGGCCTTCAAGTTGGAAATGTCAATTAAACTTTCGTTCAATTGGTCGATTCTTTCAACTCCCAAAAGCTTCATGTTGTTTTTCATTTCAGTTTTCAAAATATCAATCACCTTCACGGCACCTTCTTCTCCGTAACTGGCCATGGCATATAAGAATGGACGACCTAAACCGACTCCCTTGGCTCCAAGACAAAGAGCCTTGATGACATCGGAACCTCTACGGATACCTCCATCAACGAATATTTCAATTTTGTTATCAAGGTTCTTTTCCTTCAACATCTGCTTAGCTTCAACAAGAACTTCTATTGGAGGTCTGGAGAAATCCAATTGTCTTCCTCCGTGGTTAGAAAGAACAACCCCTTGGATTCCTTTTTCAGCAGCCAATACAACGTCTTCACCTCTTTGAACACCTTTAAGAACAATTGGTAAGGAAGTAGCCTTTTGAATCTTTTCTATATGTCTCCAACCTAAACTTCTTGGGTACTTCACTGCACCATTATTGGCAGCACTCTTTAATGCTTCGGCAGCTGCACTATCTTCTAGTCTCTTTTTGGTGTCTCTTTCACGATTACCTAAATCAGCCAAATCCACATTGATAAAGAATCCCTTCACGGAAGGATACAGCAGCAAGTTTGCAATGGTCTTTTCAACGTCATCAAGTTCCTTTTGGGTATCAAAGTGGATTTGACACCATTGCTTTTGGTCGTCTGGGGTTTCACCGAAGAACTCTTCTCTTGGGAATGACAATAACTTAGGAACCATTTGCATAATATTTTCACGGTAAGCAGCTCTTTGCAAGTTCTTTTCACCAAGAGGGTGAGAGTACTTGGCTCCGGCAAATGCAGTAATATAAATTGGAACGTCAACTTCGTTTCCTAACATGGTGGTGCTGGTATCAGCTGGACCATTGTCTTGAAGGATCATTGGTCTGAAGAATAATCTTCCGTAAGAGCCAAGGTTCTCTCTCATAGAGTACTCGTCGGAAGCACCGGTGCAGAAGTAGGTGAAAGTGGTGTCTGGAAGAACCTTTTTGGCGATATGTTCGAATTCAGAGATGTTGAACACGGTATGCAAGCTTGGTTTGTTCTTTATGTTTTCCAAGATTCTGAGGTTCTCTTCGGTGATGACCTCTTCGAACTGGCCGTCCAAAGAACCTAAATGTTCCAAGTAAGACACCATTTTATCCAACACTTCTCTGGAGTGGATTTGACTGAATTCCAAACTGGCATCTTTACCGGCATACTTCATGAGTCTTTCTTGACCACCTGGGTGGACAGCCAAGAAGTTGGTGATGTCAAACACTTCACCGTTAAGGGCGATCCAACAGTCTTCAAGCTTGTTATGTTTCATCACTTCGTTGACAGGAATCAACGCCATGCCCATGTCATTTTTCACTGGTTTTTCCTTGTTCAACAAATAGTATGTGGAAACTGCAACAGCAGAGGAAATCAAAAGGGTGCTATACTGGAAGCTCTTGTTGTGAAGCAAGTTAGCTCCAACCGATGAGGTGTGAGCCAATCTCTTGGAGATGGAATGCGCTTGAGGGCGTTTGAATCGACTGGTATATCTAGCCCAATTTTTAATCATAATGCTGATGGGGATGAAATGAAGAATTGGTCCGTTATAAATCTTTCCCCCATGTCTTGTTTCGGGCCTTATCTAGTAGGCAGCGGTAGACACCGATCCCGTACCTCTCGGTGAAATCCCGAAATCAACCTCCCCCATACAACATGTCTCAGCCTGCAGGACGGTGTATCTGTTATCCGAAGGGATAAGATGCCCTAATTTCCGAGAGGGGCGGAGGATCCCGTCGTCGTGGCCCTTCGAGTTTCGAATTACCATCTGGCTGCAAACGGCAGGTGGGGTAGCTGGGAGTTAAACGTCAAATCAGATGCGTGCCGAAGTAATCGCCGAATACAGTTAATCCCACATGAAATGAACACCTCTGCTAAGTTAATGTCGCGTCCGCC